>JALIZH010022975.1:0-31975 GCA_030522465.1 Rhipicephalus appendiculatus
CCATGCATTAAAGAAAAAACGCATCGCGTGTGGATGTGTTGGCTACCGCAGCGGGCTGCGGAGGGAGAGGTCTCTGGTTTGAATTCCCGGTCAGGTGCTCTGGAATATTTTTCTTCGAGTTTATTTTCCTGTGTGTCTTTTTATATATATCTAAATACGTATACCTATCTGGGACATCATGGCGAGGGCAAAAATCAGCCGAGTGTCCATATAATTTCTATCACAATAAAATAGCGTACCTTGCACTGGAGACCCAATGATATAGATACAATGGAGCTGACGGGAGCCTATGTCATCCTGCTTGTTGCTGTTTTGGTTAGTATTGAAAATTTTCTCTTTCTTTCATCCTCTATCTATTCCTTCTTCTCTGTTGTCTGTGTCTTTTCTATCTCTTTCCTTCACTGTTTATTCCGCTTTATTTAATTTGATCCCTCTATATCTTTCTCTTTCTATCTTTCTTCCTCTATCATTCCTTTCTTTCGATCTCTCTTGCTCGCTGGCTTCCTCGTTTTTTCTATCTTTTTCTCTCTCTGTCTGTCAATTTATTTATTTCTCGCTTCTTCTTTGATCATCTCACTTTGGTTTGTCTTCTGCATTTATTTCGCTCAGTTTCCCTGTTGCTCATTCTTTCTGTGCAACGCTTTACTCCCGCCCCTCCTTCTATCTCTCCTCCTGACCATCATATCAGTTAGACTCAAGATTACTTCCATTTCCCTTCTCCTTGCTACACTATGATATACAAGGCTATGCCATGCTGAGAGAGCGTTCAAGAGAACAGACTTTTGGGCTAGTTGGTTTTAGATGTGAAGCATCTTATGGCGAAGCTTAATCCGGTGGTGGTGGTGGTGGTGGGGGTGGTGGTGGTGGTGGTGTGCCGCGTGCCCACCCTTACTGCGCATGCGCAAACAGCTAAAGAAAAAATAAAAATAAAAAAACCTCCTCTCCCCCTCCCTCTCCTCTAGGCATCCCCTCCCCACGGCAACCACACCCTCACTGCGCATGCGCCTCCCTTCCTCTCTCCCCTCTTACACTCCCCCCTCTCTCCATCCCTGCCCGCGGCGTCTAACTCCCCCCTGCGCATGCGCGTCCCCCCCTCTCTCTCCTCTCCTACGCTCCCCCCTCTCTCCTCTACGCATCCCTGCCCACGGCGTTCACACTCCCCACTGCGCATGCGTGTCACCCCCTTTCTCTCCTCTCCTCCGCTTCCCCCTCTCTCGCCTCGCGACGCCGACGCAGGCAGCGTCTGCTAGCGAGTTTCTTGGTTGAAGAAACCGACTGCTCGCGCTGCACAACCGTTGACTGGCCATCCCGTATATATGGCAATGGATCTTGACCTCCAAGGTGGTGCCGGTGGAAGATTTCGCCTGTGCGTTGTTGAACAATAAAAATTCGCAGCGTGCGCGTTAACTAAAAGCGGAGTGCGGGTCTCTGTGTCCAGTCGGAGTCTTCTGTCTCTCATTGCCCATTAGCAGCGATTGGCATGTTCCAGTAGGAAACACTGTTCCATCACTGCCTGCTTTGCGCCTCCCCAGTTTTCTCTCCTGCGCAACGCTGCGATGAGCGCCAGCGTCAACGCCGCCGCCAGTGTAAGCGTTAGCGCCCGCTGCTTCACATCTACACATGGTTCCCTTTAGCGGAAGATGGTGTAATTTTTAACGTTCATTGAAGCCATAGCGCTAAAAAGACAAGGACCACAGAAAGAGGACGGGACGTGCGCTACTCACAGCTGAATTTTTTTATTCCGGAAACATGTTCCGTCCCGTCCTCTTCCTGTGGCCCTTGTCTTTTTAGCTCTATGGCTTCAATGAATGAGAGAGCGTGCCTGCATAGCCGAGTGGTTAAGACGGTTGCCTTCGGATGGCGGGTACTGTGTAGTCGAATTCCGTCTCGTGAAGAATTGTTTTCGGCAAGAATTTCTGTATTTCTTTACATCATTTTCTCTCTTTCATTCTCTCTCTCTGTACTCGCTATCTCACCCATCAGGGATATTACAGGCCTTGCAGGAGAAATCGGCGCACGCGTTCTGGGACCGAAGTAGAAGAGGATGCCCGATGATGATAATGACAAACATTTCTGTTTCTGACAGACAAATCGCGGTGAGTGTAAACAGCTTCGTTCTTAAAGGACAACGATGGCTTTTGCCTTACAGTCGTCTTAGGCAAACGCATAAATGACTGTGAGAAGTTAATTACGTTGGAGCCAAGTGTATTATTATTAGGGCTCGGTGTTTTCGGATTAATCCGAAATATTGCGATAAACACTACCCGGCGAAAGTTTTGACAATTTAGATTTATCCGGTAAACTCCATTTTTAAATGGGCATTTTCAGCGGTCAATGGCTATATTCAAAGCTGAGAATCATCCTTCGAAAGGAGCGCACCTCCATCGGCAGCAGTAATCTCGTGAGGTATGTTTCGTCTATTACAGCAAACTTTAACGTTGTAATACGAACATAGGTGTTTTGTGTTCAAGTATTCGTGCTTGTATGTCATGTGTTTGTGCGTTCAAACCTGCCAGGCACCTAAAATACACTTAAAGTGTTTGCGTGTTTTCGTGCTCAGATATCATTTCATCTAGGATTTTGGAGTATTGAGAATAATAATAATATATCCTGTATTTTTCATTAAAAAGATCAAGGAGGCTGGGAGAAAAAGCTGAGAAGCAGCTTGACTGGCTCCTCTCCCCTAAAAGTACACTTTGGTAAGTTTACAGCAGTGCACATAAACTTTAACAGGGTAAATCAACAGGAAGCGAGGAAGTATGAAAGGATGCAGAAATAGGATTATCAGCAACAATGCAACGCATTTTCATTGGAAATACTATGTATACGAACATATTGCAATAACTTATAATGTAAAATTAAACACCAAATTGTGAAGAATTGGAGATTGACGGTAAATAAACTCCGATAAACACCGAATTGCCTCTAAAAATAAACACTCCGAAAACACGGAGCCCTAATTATTATATATTGTTTCCTCTCCGTTCTGTAGTAGGATAGCACTTGAGCGATAAAAAGGTTGTCCGGTTAAAACAAACATATCACTATGCGGAAAAAGTTCTGTTACTTCAACTTCGGCGTATGGTCTTGCTAAAATTCAAATGGAGTCCGTTCTGAGTTGCAGCTTGGGCCACTCGTATGAAAAGCACTTGCTCTTCTTCACCTAAAATTGAACTTGTTACTCGGCCTTCCACATGGCTCTGTCTTTGCTTTCGTTTTCTATCTTCGCTAGCTTCGATAGTCACCTACATGTCTGCCTGAGCCTTCGCGGCATCAACATATAAAGCATAGTTTTGGCCCAAATAGCGCGATCACCTCGATGTCGACTGTGTATCTGTGCAATCGTCAACTAGCGGCACTGTGTAGGCGATGAGGTCGACACCGGCATAGGTATCGGCGGAAGCTCCACTGCGCTGGCAGCGTCATCATCATCACCGCCATGGTGGTGGAGCTATACAAACGCCGAGTGTGATGGAAGAAACGTCAACAAGGCGTGAAAACGCCTTTCACGCCTTGTTGACGTTTCTTCCATCACACTCGGCGTGATAAAATCGCGTTTGTGCCGCTCTCAGTTCACATGTCCGCGGTACTGTGTTTGCGCTCGGCACCTTTCGTCCCACTCCGAAGAATAGCGTGATCCAATTCTTGATTAAGCTGCGGCATAAAACTTTCCTCGTAAGCTCGTCACGTACGAATTCCTGACGTCATTTCTGTGACGTAAATAATGTCAGTAAAGTCATGGTGGTGTCCGGCATCAAACACTTCATGTTGAAAACCCGCTTGCTGTAGTTATGGCGTTTGCATACTACCTGCTATACCTGGCGAATTCAAGGCATATAAACAATCCTGACCTTCTTTTATGACTTAGAAACTTAAAATACAGCTCAGGAAAAACGCAAGAAACTATCTCTCTGTTATCCTACAATTAGGCACTGATTATAGACCTGTAAGGTACTACGCTACAAAAACCATGACATAATCTACTACAAAGTCAAAGTCCCGTGGCTGTGCTCGCATGTAAAACTCACATTTTCCTCTGTTTTGCAGCCAGTCGACCGGCCTAAAGAACACGTTATCACGGACCAAGCCCACAGCTTTTGGTGGCGGCGCCATAACGGCGCTACCAATATTTGGGCACATTATATTGGGCAGTGTGCTAGAAGAAAGAAAGAAAGAAAGAAAGAAGGAAAGAAAGAATGAAAGGAAACAAAGGAAGAAATAAAGAGAGAAAGAAAGAGGGAAAGTAAGAAAGAAAATATATAAATAAATAAATAAAGAAAGAAAGAAAGAAACAGAGAGAGAGAAAGAAAGAAAGAAAGAAAGAAAGAAAGAAAGAAAGAAAGAAAGAAAGAAAGAAAAGAAAGAAAGAAAGGAAAGAAATAAAGAAAGAAAGAAAGAGAGAGAAAGAACGAAACTGAACGCTAACACGTTATGCACGCTGATGCCAAGCTTCGCTTGCGAACATTTTCCCGAAAGCTCAAGGGCTCCTGAATTTACGGTTCTCCAGATTGATAAGAAGGTGTTCAATATACTTATGATTGGTCGTAATGAGGTTCCAATACCCGATCGCGTCACGCCTGGTGCTTACATATAACAGAGTGCCACATCGAATGACATCCAAAAATTCCGCGTGAAATGCCCTCTCTCGGTATCTTTTTAGCGCGGTGAAAACATGCGACACTACGTGGTATTGCAACCACGTGAAAGAAGGCAAAAAATAAGCATCCTTAGAATTTAAGCAGGAAATATGTTATTTAGTGCAGAAGAAGACCTATCGACAAAGATGTGTGTTTAAAAGCTTTTCACAATATCAAAGTTGCTTGCTGCACAATTAAAACAGTAGGCTACGAAAGCTTAAGCCTGAAAGACATCTGTAACAAATTTCTTGCGAACCAGCTTTCTCTTCCTTGTGCCCACAAACTCCTTGCACGTGTTCACACTAGGCACCAATCCAGTTAGTTAAAGCGTACTGCATTCTACGCAATAAAACACGTCGTGGTCACCCCTTACTTTTTGAAAATTCTAATGATGTCCGCTCCGGGTGAGCATTGGTTATGGTCCTCGGCTGCTGAACCGGAGGTCTCTGGTTCAATCCCGCCCGCAGCCGTCGCTCTTCAATGGAGGCGAAATGTTAAAGGTCCGTGTACTGTGCGATGCCACTGCACGTTAAGGAACACCAGGTGGTCGAAATTTCAGGAGCCCTCTTAAACGTGCCATATCGTGGTTTTGGGACATAGAACCCCGATATTACTATTAACGATCGTACGATGTTCACAAGTAACTATCACCGACGAAGCCTGGGATTCTTTGAGATACCGTCCCTGAAAGTCTTCCACATGCTCTCTCTAAACCTAAATAGGGTGTGTCCCTAAAAAGTTTCATATCAATCCCATTAACTCACCAGCACAGCGTCTCACATGTCTGTATAGATAGCCGCCTAACTTCAGAGCAGTATTGGTGTTCCTGAAGTGAAGTAGACTCTCATTGGGTCGTAGTACCTAGTGAGAAATCCTCCATGTCAGTGGCTGCAGCGCGCAATGTCGGGGTGAAACGCGATCATAAAGAGGAGGCGAAGGAGCTGAAGTGCATTTCAACGAGCAGTCAATTCCCTTGGGCACGTCTGCGGTGAATGGTGTAATTAAAGACGGATCCTCGTGGCATGCCTACACTGGACGCCGAGCGCTAACGACGTGCGGATAGTCGGGTAATTACCCATTCGGCCGCAAATGATTTTTCAGCGTACGAGTACCGGGACAAACAAAGCCCGAAAATGCCTTCCCGTTTTAAACTTCTCCTCCCCGGCAACAAGGAATTTGCAGCGACACAGTGCTGCAGGGAATACAATTGAAGGGACGCACTGTTGACGCGCTGTGTTAAAATTGGTACCGTGTTTATTTTCCGCGTTGTTCCAAATTGAAAATCAACTCCGGCATAAAATTTTACTGACAGCATTTGGGCTTAATCACTTACCACTAAGGGAATCACTGTACCCACAATAGGACGTGGAAGTGTTGGCTCGTAACGAAGGACATAGGAGCGCCATGGGCTCCTTAGCAGTGATGCGGTTCGCAGCCCAGACATGATGATTCAGACGCTGAACTAAATGACCTAAATTAGCGCGGTATCATAAGACTAATAGTCAGGATCATTTCCTAGGACTATATCGTGTCACATGGAAGCGATCGACCATGTGTTTCATGCGCTCATTGGAGAGTGATGCCTGATTATGTCCTGTCAAACAATTATTTGCTTATATACCTAAATACTGAGGTATAGCCCGGCTATGACGAACAAAAATGACACAGTTTCCCAGCAGAGACCAACCAGTGAATGCGATGGCAACAAGTTGAAGTGTTATACGACAAAAGGCTAGCAGCTGGCTCTTTTAGCATCTAGCCTACCGTTCCTCAACGAAACGCCTGCCTAAGAGAACAAGGCCGCTGCAGAGAGCGAAACGACCGTCGTGCTCTCTGTTGTCTCATCGCAAACGGAGCCGTAAAGGCTGCACCTACACAAGAATGAGCCGCATGCTGGTTCCTGTGAAGACAAGGTGCGTGTTACTACGCCAGTCCGACCAGATTTCGTAGTTGCAGCTGGAGCGATGCAGTCCCCTTAGGGCACTCCTGACTCCACACTTGGGCTTTTCGTGTCATCGCGTTTCCTCTCTACTGGAGCTGAATTGCAGGCGTTGCTCACGTGCTATCACTCATACATAGAACACACGAAGCGTGGGGCGATTGCATCGATTTGTACTTTATGCGGTACCTTAAGGCGCCGTTGACGCCGACGGCGACGGTAAAAAACGTGCCGGCAGTGTCAGTCTGTGCTATCCCAGTGAAAACTGCTACAGCGAAAATCCTATGAGTGAATATTGTCATTCCATATAATCTCAAGAAGAATAATTCACATCGACGATCCTAAGTGCCGGACGTTGCTCGTATGACGAATGCCCATGGCCAGCTCACTGTAACTTGAAATACAGAATGACTAAACATTTAATTACTGAAATGAGGATACACACACAGCATAACGAGAATGGTGAAATGGGAAACAAAAAGAAAATGACGTAAACGTTTGTAGTACCAGCGCTTTTTGTGTGAGAAAGCTTCTCTAAGAATTAACAAACAAGAGAAAAATACTCACAGGGTGCCTTATGCATTAAGCCGTCTTCTTTTCTACTCAGCCGATGTATTATACCTCCACAGACCTTTCTGCACCTCACCAGGTTTTCCACTGGCTCCGTAATCGGACCGCCCTTAACAACGCGACGCTGTCATCAGATGACTTCATTATGCGGCGCCATGCCCACGTCACAAAGTTTAGCGATCTGTGGCGTCTCGATAACGTTATATGGCAACGTCTTCACATCATGATTTCTTGAACCACTCGCGTTGACGCCGTCGTGTCCGACGGTCGCTTTCCGCGTTTGAGGAGGCATCTCAGGTTGTCACCTTAAAAACACCTGATAAAGCAACATTCACATCATTGTGGCAGACTTTCGATTGCGGACGAGCTTCATACAGGCGAGGTTTTACTTCAGAAAATTTTCAATATTGATATAAGTTTCAAACTTTAGTGAGGCACGTTTGCTACATTAATCTCCCGGGTTTACAGCTATAGGGGCCTTCTTCTGCACTACTGCGTTATCGCATTGACCTTCATTTTTTGCAGATTTCGGCCACAACAGACAGAACGAACAGACGACACCCATGCGAATGGCAGATCAATGACGCAATATTTCGCATGTGTTTCGTGCAAAACATTAGAGTTGTGGTGCAACGGTGAGCGAGGCCTATGCATGCATACACACATACATACATACAATCATGCATGCATGCATGCATGCATGTACACATACATACATACATACATACATACATACATACATACATACATACATACATATATACATACATACATACATACATACATACATACATACATACATACATACATACATACATACATACATACATACATACATACATACATACATACATACATACATACATGATTTTTTTGTCTTATCATCTCTCATACCATGAACTACAACCATGTAAGGCATTCTGTTTGTTCTGCTGTCTGCGAGGCTCTGCCACTAATGCCACCGATTGGCTTTGGCAGGCCTAGTCACATGTACTGCTTTATTTGAAGAAATAAAAGGCATTATTATTTTTTAGACATACATACAGCTGAAGCACTCGGCCTACTTTTCTTAATGCAAGCCCAAGTAACGGTACCCTAACTCTCTCCTCAAGTGCACGCAATACATAAGGGTATCCTTATACGTACTGAGCCACTATCAAATTACATATATATCCAATGTTCTGAATTATTCGCGATTACAGAGAGATGACACGAGAACTTGACATGGCAAATGAAAGAACGCCTGAATGAGGCAAATGCGTGGCTAAATATGTTAAAATGATACGATGGTCGACAAAAGAAGAGCGGATGTCAGAAAATTCAGAATCGTGTAGCAAAAATCTGTGTAAGAAGTAATTCAGAGGAAGTTGTTATGAAGGCGCACCTTGAATGCCCGCGCCCGTCGCCAGTTGCAGAACTTCAAGATGGAGAATTCCGTCCTGTACCGTATGTCTTCCATCCTGAAGGGCAGCGTTGGGTTCCCGTTGCTCCTCGTTCACTGAGAGAACAGATATTGGAAGCATTTCACGACGACCCCAAGGCTGGTCATCTCGGTTTTCGCAAAACGTATGAGCGCATCCGCAGTTGCTTTACCTGGCCTGGGCTCTCTACCAGCGTGGCACTATACGGTGCTTCATGCTCGCTCTGCCAGCGCCGCAAACAAGCCACGTCATCTCCAGCTGGACTCCTACAACCTCTTCGATGTCCTGTCGCTCCATTTGAAGTCATTGGGATCGACCTCTACGGGCCACTACCGATATCAGCCAGCGGCAAGCGATGGATCGTCACTGCAGTCGACCACTTTACAAGGTACGCTGAAACAGCTGCACTACCTTCAGGATCAGCGAGGCACATTTCCACTTTCTTCTTTGAAGCCATCTTTTTGCGACACGGCGCGCCGCGCGTCCTTTTGAGCGACCGCGCGGCAAGGCCTTTCTGTCGAAACTACTAGACGACATTCTCCACGCATGTAACACCATTCATAAGACGACTTCCAGCTACCATCCCTAAACTAATGGCCTCCCAGAGCCCTTTCATCGAACTCTGTTCCATATGATATCCATGTATATTAATGACGACCATACCAACTGGGATACCATACTACCATTCATGACCTTTGCGTACAATACTGCTACGCAGCGCACCACGGGCTATTCCCCCTTCTTCCCTATGGACGTCAGCCGACGTCTCCTCTCGACGTATCATTTTTTGATGTCCTAGTGAACTCGTCGACGTCATCGAGTGCCAACTTAAATCACGCCTTGCCGCTTGTCATCACCGAGCCCGCCTGAATACCGAGGCAAGTCAACAAGATCGGAAGACTTGCTACGATGAATTTCACCGCGTCGTTGAGTTTAATCCAGGAGACGAAGTGCTGCTGTGGACCGCAACGCGATTTCCCGGCCTGTCTGACAAATTTCAGTCACGCTTCATCGGCCCCTACGCTATTGTCGAGAAAACTTCTCCAGTGAACTATCGGGTAACCCCCGCTGTCATGCCTTCCGACAACCGTTGCCCCGGCACAGAGGTTGTCCACGTTTCCCGGTTAAAACCCTTCATAAGACATGCACCTTCGCCATAAGCAGCGGCCAGGTGGGCCGCTTCCGCGCGAGGGGGAAATTAGTTTTGTTTTGTTTTAACCTTCAAAGAATGGCACATGTAAACTCTGGGGGGTTGGCCAGGATTTGGTAGTTTTAAATTTAGTGTATAAATTGAACTATGTTGAATGATAAGGAACAAATAAATAAATAAAAGAGAATACTCTGTAATGTATCAAATAAATGCTGTTTTAACTGTGCGATTGCGCTACTAGACCAGACAGCCGAATTAACCTGATCAGAACAAGCTCGAATATATTTGTTCGATTCTAACGCATTTTATTTTTATATATGCCTTCTACTTATCGAATATTTGTAGTGGTCAATATTATAATGGAGTGCGTTTAGAAGCTTGAATGTAACTGCAAACCGCATCAAAAACATCCCTTTGGCAATGTCCTAAACCTGAGGCACCGAAACTTAGTATAATTTCTGAAGTTAAATTTAGGCTCATCTTTGAAAGCGCAGTAACAAGAAGTCTTCTTCTAATATTGCATATCTGCGACATGTCAAAAATAATGCTCAATATTTTCTATTTGCCCGCAAAATTGGCAGAGGGGCGATATCGTCAGACCAGCTCTATGTAAATAAAAGTTCGAAGGAGGCACACGGCATCGAAATCTGGTGATCGTAACTTCTGCCTGTCGAGACTGAGTCCACCGAGTGAGCACAATATTCACTGCGTTTGTCCTTCGTCCTCTTCACTTGTAGATAATCATCATCACTGTGATCATCTTCTTCGTTCGAAGATTATTCGTCGGCGGCTCTGCTCAATAAACGGCGTCGAGCCCACGATATCGCTGCCGTCTTGCAATATGTATATACAGAAAATAGTATACGCTTCTCAACAACTGTTTATTTGACGACGTTTCGATCGGAGGCCGATCTTCATGGGTCTTGATCAAGATCAGTCTCCGATCGAGACGTTGGCAAATAAACAGTTTTTTGTTCGCTTTATATATATGTATATATATATATATATATATATATATATATATATATATATATATAGCAAACGGGTGTTAGTTCATTTGTTCGCCCTCTTTTTTTTAAAGGGCGAAGCACCTGGGGGGTCTCGGCTTGTCGGCGTGTCAGGTCATCGTCTCGGTCCATCATATATGGGTATGCGCCACCAAAATTGGTTAAATCCCACTACTCGCCACTGGTCCATGCTATGCATTCTATGCGTTATAGGTTCTTCGGTACTACCTAAAAGATTATGTTTAGCTTAGCAGGGTTATCAGAAGCTTCGACGAAAATTACCAAGGCGCTAAAGATTCTAATTTATAACCGGAGACACAGACGTGAAACTGCTGGCTAAGATGCAGTGCTGGCTATATAATTTTGTAACAAATCAATGCAGATTACATATGTACTCCTATGATACATACGTCATGTCCGGTTAACGCCAATTGTGTTTCCAGTGTTGGCTTCGCATTTATAGCAGTTTAATAAACATTACATTTGTATACCTTAAGCAAGCTATATCCAAATGTTGGTTGACCCCGGAGGAATACGCTAAAGAAATTTACATATGTTATTCACATCATCGCACCGTAAAGTGCAGTTTGTTTAG
This sequence comes from Rhipicephalus appendiculatus, assembly GCA_030522465.1. Lineage (NCBI taxonomy): Eukaryota > Metazoa > Arthropoda > Arachnida > Ixodida > Ixodidae > Rhipicephalus > Rhipicephalus appendiculatus. The sequence continues at coordinate 11,320 of JALIZH010022975.1, forward strand.
ATAACACTAACTTCTGTGGTCTAACGTGAGTGCTGACGTTAGGTCAGAGCATAAACTACCCTTTAAATGGCAGTCTAATAGACGTTCCTGGCAAGCTCACCAGGTGAAGACAACTATTACACCTGTAAAAACGGTTCGATTCACCTTGTAACGCTTGGCTCAAAGCGAAGAAATGCAGCATAGGCAGTTACTCGCTGACTGCTTCGCAGGAAACCGATTCCCACCGGGCATGGAATCTGCCGCATTTTTTTTATCTCTTTCTTTCACGTTCTATATATTTTTTCTCGTTATTCCCCCCCATGGTAACGCACTCATAGAAAGAGAGAGATGGAAGGAAAGGCAGGGAGGTTAACGAGATGCACGTCCGATTTGCTACCCATGAACACTTGCGCTGCTAGGGTGCCTGGATAGTCGAGTGGTTACGACGCTCGCCTTCGGACTTTGGGTACCCTCGTTCAAATCCCGCCTGGTGAAGAATTTCATTTTGTTTTCCTTATTGCTTCTTCTCCTCGTCTCCACTTCTATTATTCTATCTTCCTTCATTCCTTCCTCGAATGCGTCGCTAAGTGACGCATGATTACGTCATCTCTCGGCGGATTTTTGCGAACACCACCGGACCAAGCTTAAGACTAAACAGCTCTGCTGTTAAAAACACGCCTTCTTTCAGAGCTTTGTAGGTCACCTAATGTTTTGAAGTATTAAACACACAGATGCACACCCACAAATCCAAGCAGAAACGGCGGATATCTCCACTGGTCTTGGCGGAAAGGGCTTTGTGTCCTGCCTTTTCCGGAACGGCAGCATCACACGTCGTGCTAAGCTCGCGCTGCAGATGGGCAGCTTTGCTACATAGTGCCAGAAGGCAAGATGAAATGTATGGTGTGAAGAAAGTAGGCTACAAGAAGAAGGCACGTAAATCAGGACAGGAGCGCAAACAAAGGAAGCAAATAGCAGAAAGATAAATTTGGGCTACACAAATAGCGTTTGCTTGCTTTGCGCAATAAGTTCTACACAAGCTGAATGATGTGCACTTCCTCGAGGAAGAACTTCCGGTCCGTGGTGACTTCGATAAAAGTGTCATTTCCTGCCAAGACCTGCAACACTTGCTAACTTTGTTACGTTCCTGCATCTCGTTATTATTTAGGTGTTGCTTTAAATCTACCCGATATTTTGTTTGCAAACAGTGTAGCCATAGTTGGTGGTAATTCTTGCGCAAATGTACTGTAAAAACGGAAATTATCAAAGGAGATCCTCTTGGTCTTCATCAAGAAAGCGTTTCTTGAAAATTTTATTCATTCGTGCCCATCAAGTGTGCTTGTATGTAATCCAATGTTTATTTTCTGTTCTTTTCTGTATTGCCAGCTCACGTTCTAGTAACAATTGATATTATAGGATGCCTATCGCCGTATATAAAGAAATTTATTCGCCCAGTGCAGCATGACAACAATGTGCAATAACCTAAATGTATTCTGATATTATACCTGACTAATTGGGCTAATACTGCAGTGACTGCAGCAAAGAAACATTCGTGTATGAAGTGCACTACTTTATGGAGATAATGGTTTATGTCCAAGGAATGCTGTGCTTTACGTAGTTCACATACCAGAGAAAGTCATTTCAATGGGCTATTGTAACGTTCTCAAACTGAACTTGTCAAATGGGTATACTATGCCATTATAAGCCCCATAAATCCCTATCTCGATCTAGGGCTTTGGTGATTGGGGTAATACATTATTAATTCAAAATATTTATCACACTTGAGAATTTGAATATAGAAATAGCTCAGTAGTGAGGAAAACGTTTAAGAGTAATTTTGTAATATTTTGTGCACTTCTTACCTTCGAAAATAAAAGAATACGGCTGGGCAGCACGAAAAAAACACATAAACATCCTGCTGTCGTACATTCCAGTTCATGTCTTCACTCTCCGAATAACCACATGAAATTGACTACGGAGGACCACATTTTGTGGAGTGATTGCGCGTGTAATCGCCACACTTCATGCGGTCACTCCTTGAATTGGGCAAACTCACGCGCTTTTGCGATGCAGCGGATGACAGAAATGGTCGCTCCTCGAACTGTAGTGGTGAAATTGCTGCCTCTAGTATGTTCAGAAATAATTTATTGGAATATAAGGTACCAGGAACTGTGAGGTGCTATACCATTTCCCCAATAACAATATACAGAACTCAGCACTCTATACATGTCGCAACGTAGAATTCGAATTTTCCGACGTCTGGTTCCTGAAGTCTATGGCTTAACATCTAAATCACAGCATCCCGGTTGGGAAAGCAGCCTAACCAAAGCATGTTAACATTTCAATGCTGCCGCGGAAAGAAACTGTTAGGCGTATCTCAAAGCGTAGGAACAGCACTAGCAACCTGCTTGAGGTAATTTGGATGCAGCGTTTCCTTCTTTGTGCTCCATACTCTCAGCGTCCCCTAAATTTGGGTGAGCAGAATCTTTTGTTTACACTCGGCAGCGCAAGACCTTATTTCATGTTGGGGGGATTGACCCTCCACGTGGAAGCTTCACTTTGATTTTTAACTGACAGGAACGTCTTCAACTGAGTAGGCACGAGTTCGTTAAAATTTCTGTTAGTCAATGACACAAGCATTCATCATTCATTTCATTGATCAGCAATGTATGGTTCATCGTACTGCACATTTACAATTTTATTAAATACAGCACGTGACTTTGCCCTCAAAAGAGACGTTTAACGTTGAAAACGTACCTAAGATTCGTGGACTCATGAGGACAACACTGTTTCCCCAGCTACACTCTCCACCCCAGCGAGGAAAGCGTGGATTAACTGTCTGCGTTCATCCCGTCGTTGCTCACTTACCCACAAGGGAATAAATGCTTACTCTCTAAAATCTGCGCACAAAACGCACCGGTTGCTGTCTCGTGAGAGCAATGCCCTCTTTTTAGGACTGACTACGTAGTTACTTAAGCAAAATCGCGGCATTTTTCCTGGTGTATATCTCACAAGACAACACCTGCTTTAATGCGGCCGGGAAAACTATAGTATGCTATGAACCGGCCAACCAGCTACGTCGTACAATATTTTGGGGAAAGCCTGCCCCACCACTTGTACTTTCTCCGGCAAACCGTAAACAGCCTTCAGGCTGCTCTAAAGCAACTAGAACGGTTTTCTTAGTAGTCACTTGAGAAACGCATGCTTTTAGTACCTGCATAGCTCATAAATATAGTAGAATAAGTGGGACAACTTTGGTTTAGCGAAATACACGATTGGTTTAGCGAAATACACGAGAAATATCCTGCTAACTCATGCAAAGGTTGAAACGAAGCCAATGCGTCTTACTTAAAGGCTACGAACTTGTAAAGTTCACTGTGATCATGAGCAGCTCGCAGTATGTGCTTAAATAACTTGTGAATTATAATTACTGAACTAATATTCACGTTACTCCTCTCAAATAAATACCTTCGGTATAAATAGCAAGGTCTATAAATAACTACACAAATATGAGTAATTTATTTTTGAGACGAAAGTAAATCTGCACAACATTTTTTTTCGGGCTGTATACAAAGCACGTGAAATTAAAAAAAAAACGAAAAAAGGACCGCGTGACTGATGCGTTGACAGTCGCAAAATAAGTGCTCTTACACATGCACTGCTCATGAACGATCGAGGTCTAATTCAGGCATAACGCCGAAAAAAAAAGAAAAAATTACACCATCTCCCACTAAAGGGAACCACCTGGGGATGCGAAACAGCGCTGGTGTTCACTTATGTTTCCATTTGTTGTTTTCATTTGTAGGTTTCTGTGTATGTTTGATTAGTGTGTTGAGTTTTGTATCAGCGGTGCTGCTTACGCTGCTTGCGCTGCTGTCACAGCTTACGTTACCGATGCCGCTACAACTGGCGCCAATGTTGCCATCCATAGCGCCGTTGCGATGCAACGTCGCGTCGCATTATATACGAGCGCACAGCTGTGCCGGAGAGAGAGACACTGGAGAGGAGAAACGAAGCGAAGGCAGCGCTCACGCCACTTCCTCCAACCCACCTCCTCCCACCTCTTCGCGCTCACGCGAGGAGAGGGAGAGAGTTGGTGCATGCGCAGTAAGGGTGGTCAGGCCTCACACCGATTGAGCTCCGCTCTAAGCTGCTTCGCACCTAAAAAAAAAAAACGCCAGGCCTGCGCGGAAAGCGCAGCACAGTCACAACGGCAAATGGAACAGCGTCAGTTCAAGAACCCGCTGTTGGCTCTCTTGTGGCTACTCATACATGTGCGCATGCTAGGTACCCACTACTCTATTATTTAATTCGGTGGCTGATGACGATGAAGAATTGTAGCTGAGCCCTTTTTAATGGGTTGGAAGCATTCAACGACCCACTCGTAATGCAATCCATATTGTGTGACGCCTGGTTACACAATTCGCATTCTGTGACACCTGGTTGTTATTTTACTCTTCTACCATGTTATATTCCGTGTGTTAGCGCGGTTGCTTCCCAACATAACGCTTGTATAGGGTTTTCGTGCGCCGGAGTTTTGAGAACCGGCGTGGCTCAGTGGTAAAATACTGGGCTGGCACGGAGCGCACCCATGTTCGAATCCCGTTCCATCCTGGATATTTTTTTAAATGCGAATGCATTTCATAGTCGGGCTATGTCAGGCATCCGGCGTTGTCCGGCGTTGTCCAGCGTTGTCCGCGGAGGAGGAGGAGGATAGGTTGAGGAGGTAAGCGCCGGCAGGTGTTAGATGTGAAGCATCTTATGGCGAAGCTTAATCCGGTGGTGGTGGTGGGCGGCGTGACCACCCATACTGCGCATGCGCAAGCCCTTTAAAAAAATATAAATAAAAAAACCTCCTCTCTCCCTCTCTGTCCTCTAGGCATCCCTCCACGCGGCAACCACACCCCTCACTGCGCATGCGCCTCCCCTCCTCTCTCCCCTCCTACGCTCCCCCCTCTCTCTCCTCTAGGCATCCCCTCCCCGCGCTCCCACTGCGCATGCGCGTCCCCCCCTCTCTCTCCTCTAATACGCTCCCCCATCCCTCCTCTAGGCATCCCTGCACACAGCGTCCACACACCCACTGCGCATGCGCGTCCCCCCCTCTCTCTCTCCTCTCCTACGCTACCCCCCTCTCTCGCCTCGCGACGCCGACGCAGGCAGCGTCTGCTAGCGAGTTTCTTGGTTGAAAAAACCGACTGCTCGCGCTGCACAACCGTTCACTGTCCATCCCGTATATATGGCAATGGATCTTGACCTCCAAGGTGGTGCCGGTGGGAGATTTCTCCTGTGCGTTGTTGAACAATAAAAATTCGCAGCGTGCGCGTTAACTAAAAGCCGACTGCGGGTCTCTGTGTCCAGTCGGAGTCTTCTGTCTCTTTTTCTTATTTCGTGCGATAGCGGTTATGGACACCGGCTGTGGTGGTGGCAGCAGCGGACAACTACGGTACCCTTGTTGCGATTTGATAAGCGGTTTCGCTGTAAAATGTTTTTTCTAATACATAATTATGCGCAAATGAAAACCACTAACACAGCTAGTAGTTAGAGTTGGTACGCAAATCACTCCCCACTGTGCTCTCGTTGAGCAGCAGGAATGCTGACGGGGCTGCGGAATACACGTGCGATATATCCTCAAGTCTAATCACATTCACTGCTTCCGCAAACAATTGTAATCATGGCAAAATAAAAATCACAAATCACTGCACCGTTCATCACTGAAAAAAAAATTTGGATAATTTTTAATAGCCTCCGCAAGTATTCCGTTGAAGATGTCGCGTTTAAAAAAAATTACACCATCTCCCGCTAAAGGGAACCATGTGTAGATGTGAAGCAGCGGGCGCTAACGCTTACACTGGCGGTGGCGTTGACGCTGGCCCTATCGCAGCGTTGCGCAGGAGAGAAAACTGAGGAGGCGCAAAGCACGCAGTGATGGAGCGGTGTTTCCTACTGGAACATGCCAATTGCTGCAAATGGGCAATGAGAGACAGAAGACTCCGACTGGACACAGAGACCCGCACTCCGCTTTTAGTTAACGCGCACGCTGCGAATTTTTATTGTTCAACAACGCACACGAGAAATCTTCCACCGGCACCACCTTGGAGGTCAAGATCCATTGCCATATATACGGGATGGCCAGTGAACGGTTGTGCAGCGCGAGCAGTCGGTTTTTTCAACCAAGAAACTCGCTAGCAGACGCTGCCTGCGTCGGCGTCGCGAGGCGAGAGAGGGGGAAGCGGAGGAGAGGAGAGAGAGGGGGTGACACGCATGCGCAGTGGGGAGTTGAACGCCGTGGGCAGGGATGCGTAGAGGAGAGAGGGGGGAGCGTAGGAGAGGAGAGAGAGGGGGGGACGCGCATGCGCAGGGGGAGTTAGACGCCGCGGGCAGGGATGGAGAGAGGGGGGGAATGTAAGAGGGGAGAGAGGAAGGGAGGCGCATGCGCAGTGAGGGTGTGGTTGCCGTGGGGAGGGATGCCTAGAGGAGAGAGAGGAGGAGAGGGTTTTTTTATTTTTATTTTTTCTTTAACTGTTTGCGCATGCGCACTAAGGGTGGGCACGCGGCACACCACCACCACCACCACCACCACCACCGGATTAAGCTTCGCCATAAGATGCTTCACATCTAATACTTGCGAGCGTGCATCATTATTAGGCGCCATTTAATTACCTCGGCTCATGGCAATGCAGCACTCTGCATTGCTCCAGAGTACAGTGAACCGTACAACTTTGGTGTGATTCGTGCGCAGCGCACGTGGATACTTTATAGCTCACTACGACTAGAGTGTACTAGAACAGGGGAGTGCCCGGAAAGAGCTTCAAGAAGTGAAGCCCTAACAAGGTCAATCCGCTTGCTGCGCTGCGATCAGTAGTCTGCAATGTGTCGTCGTTTTAAGAGTCGCGCGGCTCCAACGAAGTGGTGCCGAGGTAGAATGCCTGCTTCCAACTCGAAAGACCCGGGTTCGAATCGCAGCTGTAGATGATGAGTTTTCATTCTTTTGTGCAACTTCTTATAGCTGTGTTGTTTTTGCTTGTTTCTTAAAACCAGCTGCAATTAGTACGTGTTGCCACAGAAAGTAACTAAAATGAGAAGTAAAATACAAAATATTTGACGGCGATCGTAATTATTTGCAGCGCCGCCACATGACTTTCAACAAATAGGTAAAGTATGGTCTCTGGGATTCCTCGTATTCGCAAAGATCTCGGAGCCATAATTTACGTCTTTGTTGAAACCGTGCGGTGGCGCTGCAAATAATTACGCTCACTGTGAAATTTACTGTATTTTACTTCAAAGTTCAAGTTAATTTTGTGGCAATGCGTACCAATTGAATCGAGATTTAAGAAACAAAGAAAAACAATACAATTATAAGGAGTTACACTAAAGAATAAAAACTCAACATTTACAGCTGCGAATCAAACCCGGGCCTTTCGAGTGGGAAGCGGACATTCTACCTCTGCAGCACTTTGGTGGAGCCGCGCGCAACTCTTAAAACGACGACACATTGCAGACTACCGATCGCAGCGCCGCATGCGGATTGACCCTCTTAGGGCTTCACTTTCTGTACATTGATGCTGCGGCCGTTCCGAGCACTCCCCTGTTCTAGTACACTCTACTACGACCAAGCTGGAATACTTCGTATTCGTTTAGCCAGTGCTAGGGCATAACAAACAAATTATGTATAATATCAACGATTATAACCCCGATTATGCGCTCATATTGTGACGTAAACTCATTAATCTCATGGGTTCACCCAACGCGTCCTCTATCTTTTTCAATGCCAGTGCAAACGCTCCCTCATCAATTGGAGCAACACCACCTAGACTTTCAAGGCCGAAGGGCTCTCCGCATTCCGAGTACTGTCGTCACTAACCGGGGGCGGCGGGGAAAACAGGGGGTGTTGGTGAACCGGCTTTCCCGGCCACCCGGTTTTGGGGTTAAGCGCGGATGGATACAAATTGAGACACGTGCGCTAGTAGTCATTTAGAAACTGCCTGCATTTGTCTGAATAATGAAACACGAAAGCCCAAACAAAGCTGCATTAATCATACGAAAGTTATATTTCAGCGAAATATCAACTTCTAACGGGGAAATGGTTTAGTCAGAAGGGCTCTATTTTCATTGACGGAGGACAGATAGTGCGGTGGCACAACGTGCACCTCGTTTGCTTCTCGGTGTCACACGAGGTACGTTGGCCCCTCAGTGCAATGTCCCGTTTTTGCGACGTCGTGAGTGCTGTATTGTGTGTGGTGCATTGACTTCATCATGCCGAACAAGTGTTGCGTCCCTCAGTGCCATGGAAATTACGACTCGACGTGCAAGGTGCGCGTTTTTAGATTTTCGCAAGAGGACGAGCTGCGCAGAAAATGGCTGAGCGCAATTCAACGAGACAACTTCATTCCTTCGCAGTACTTAGGGTGAGTCGTCCTGCAGAATTTTGTTATATTTCACAGCGCGATTACACGTACGCAGTGTTTCAGCTTCAAATACTACATAACATTGGTCGTCTTGCAGAAAGATTGCGGATGAACGAGTTTTATTTATTTATTTATTTACGAGGGACATCATTCCGGTGTTGGTGTACGTGGCAGGGTATGCTGTTTGTGCGGCATTGAAGAAGCTCAAGTGCCAATAATGCTGAGAAGCGCTGAAATTGAACAAAGAAATTTCAATTTCTGTCGCTGACAAGCATTATGGCCTCATCAGAGCAATGGACCGTCGTGGCCTTGTTCATCCAACAATGTTTATAGTAAATGTTGTTACGCATAATTATGCTGTAGTGTAGCAACTATCAAAACAAGAAGTGTTTTTAAAGCTCTCAAACCAGCGCCAGGTGGTAACAGACCTCACCATGGAGCTACTAATAAACGACGAGTCGTCAGATTTCGAGGCCTGCGACGACGGACGCTCTTGTGAATTGGTGCTGAAGTACGTGTTATGGTGCAGCGCTAACATTCTTCTGAAAATTTTTGTTGCAGAATGAATGACAACATTTTGGAAGCTCATTCTACATCAAAAAAGAGAAAGCTCGAAACACTGTGTAAGAAGTAACTCTTGACGTGGCTATCGTGTAAATAGAGTTTTTCAGAAAGCATGCCATCAGTCTCATATTCTCATTTCTAAGACGCCCGCAATGTCTCGTGACCTGTTATGAGATTTCCTCTCCTTTATTTATTAAATGCCCGCCCATTACTTTCCTGACTGCTGGCAAGCGCAACTCGATATGATAAATGTATGGAAAGTAAGAGGACTCGTTTTCACCCTGTCATTTAAGTATAAATAGAAGCAAGCCAAACACAGCGCTGTGCTTGTCTACTGTGTGCCTTTTTTCGTCCTCGTCGGTATATGTGCTGTCCCCTCCACTATGTTGTACCAAATAGCCCTACGAAAACTCCGCACAACAACCGGTCAGCTTTGTATATTTGTTAGACGTCAAACATTGGTATAATCCGATGAATTGCTTTTTCTTTCATTCGGTTTGCCCTCGATGTTTTACATGAAGATAATTATGTTCGAAGTGCGGCGTGGTTCATATAAATCAATTTGTTGATATCGATCAAGAAAACGATGCGAAGTTTCGTGGAGTCAAATACCTATTTCTGCTTACTACGAAACAATAAATATGAGGCCATAATAGCAAGCGCACTTTTTAGTGCACGCAGATATAGAAATATGCTTAAATATGTGAGCTTTTCGACCAAGAACATTTTCACGCAGTTCGTTCACTGCTCGGTGGCAAGCAGCCGCCGCCGCGGCTTCGTGACGTCACGGCGGCAGCCTTCTGGCCTTAAAAGTCTAGGTGGTGTTGATTGGAGCCGTCGGTCCGGCTTAGTTCAGGGAGTGGTCGAGATGCGACGCCACATAAAGTGTAGGGCTGCTTGCGTCACACGTACGTCTAAGCGCTTTCCCACGGAGATGCGAGAGACGCGTTTTCACTAATACCATGCGTCTGTCAGATTTGTTCCTTCGTGTTCCTTCTTGTTAGCTCGAAGTAATACCGCCGCCGCCTCACAGCACTCGTGTGGCACCTCTTAAAGGCAGCTCATGCACTGCAGCGTCGCAGCGACGCGTCCCCATTTGGTTGCCCGCATAGTGTCAGGAAAGCAGACGCGCTATCTCAAATGTTGGCGGTCAGCTGTCTCTCACAGAGCCAGCTGACCGCCAACATGGTGAACAAGATGGATGCAAGACGCTGCCCCCGGATGTGTACACAACTGAACAAAAAAAGTCACAGTTTCACCGCAAGGGTGAAGCAATGAATGCGATAGCAAAAAATTGTAATGTTATACGAAGTGAGGCTGGCAGCTAACTCTTTTTGGATCCGATCTCACGCAACTCTAGAAAACGCTTGTTTAAGAGAATTCTCTTCGCGTTGAGAGCGCAGCACGCAGAAGGGTACGCCGGCCCGGCCGCCGAGAAGGGGAGATGAGAAGGGGAGATAAAGCGCGCGCCCGCGCTCGTAAAATCGAACGTCGCCCCCCCCCCCCCCCCCCCCCGTCCGCTGTCGGCCGCCGAGAAGGGGAGATAACGCGCGCGCCCCGCTCGTAAAATCGAAGGTCGCTCGAGGGACCCCCCCCCTCGCGTCTTTCCACGCTCACGAACGACCGGCGGGCCCGGTTATATCCGTCGTCGCCGTCGCCGTCGCCGACGCCGACGGCGAAAACCAGCCGCGAGTGTCCATATAATTGCTATCGCAATAAAATTACTTCATATGATTTCCGTCGTGAGGCACCATATAAGGGGTGCTCTCCCCCGCGAACGCAAAGCAAGCGCGAAGGCAAGGCAAGAGTAGGAAAGACAAGAATGGGAAAGGACTAGAGGAGGGGGTGCTGAACGGCTGGAACGGGCGCATTTGGCTGGCATTGATAAACTAGAGGGGGGCGTTGGTTCACCTAACTTTCCGGCTCCCTCTCACCAGTTTTCCTTCTCTAGGAATGCACTCTGTCTCTCTTAATGACCAGCGGTTATCTTGTCTGCGCCCTGCATGTCCTGCGCATGCCCTTTTCTTCAGCTTGATTTCGACTAAGATGTCCTCAACACCCATTAGTTACTTGACCCACTCTGTTCTGTTCTTGTCCCTTAAGATGACATCCGTCATTTTTCCTTTCGAATGTCCGCTGCGTCGGCTTCAATTTAGGTTGATGCCTTTTTGTTAGCCTCCAGGATTCTGCTTCGTAGGTATTTTTCTCCGTAGGAGGTTAAGCAGTCTCCGGGTATAACGGGCCACATCAAGCACAGGAACGTGTGAACTGGCGGAACTAGGTAGACAGCTTTGCCCTGCAGTGGGCACAGTCAAACTGAGGATGATTCTGACGTAATAGGCCACATCACATGACATATATGAAATAGTACCGCGTGAACAGCCGTTCCAACGTCGTGACATACGCGCCCTGAGAACAGATTCAGTATTGAGAGTCACTGTTTCATGCACACTGGACGGACAACTAGTTTAAGAGGGAAGGGCGATGACTGATACGGCGAGGATTGAGCAATTCTGTCCCAATACTGAATGCACCCTTTCCAGCTTCCGCATAGTCACTTCGTTGGGCAGCGAAGCTCCGCAAACATTTTGAAGAATTTACTGCGTTTCACATTTTTAGCAAGCGCTATTCCTTTCAACAGACAAGTTACCTCGGCAAGACTTTGTGGCAAATCTACAACTGTCGAATGGGTATTGACAGAAGAGGAAATTCAGGGACACAATTATTAGTGAAGTGCTATACAGATATTCGTTCACGCTGCATACTCTACGCGATGCTCTTTGACCCACCTTCTCGCACAACTAGTATACACTGACCGAAACAAATAATGCATATTTGGTACACTTCTAATCGCGTATACTAGTTTTGCAGACGGCCCTGTAGAACAATGTGCCAACGATATCGCAAGCTGCTGTACGGCGTCCATACTTCCCAATGGGCACGCCAAGCAAGCTCACATCGTAAAGCGAACTCAATACTCGGAACCTTGACGTCAAAGAAACAAGACTTTCGACCACTCACGAGCCGCTGACATACATCTAGCACCTTGCCGCTTTCTGTGACAAGTGTCAGCTGCATGGGCGACCACATGCTTTGCGGTGAAGTGGCAACAAAAGGAATGCAGGGCGCGTTCTAAGGACCAACTTCAAAAATTATTTTCTTTCTTAAAACAAAAAATGACTTGATTAGACTTTCTTAATTACTTAGCCACAATGTGGTCTATCAAACGCCGCATCAAGAGGATTTTTACTTGGACCGCATCAGTACGAAAAATACGGTCAAATATGGGCAAATCGCATATTTTTTCAGATTTCACAATTTTTTTCGGGGAGATTTGAAGTTTTATTCCCCCCCCCCCCCCAAACATTTTTGTACAAAAACACAATTTCCTGAAAGCCACAATATTAGTAAGAATGCTTAGACGGAGTTCCAGATAGCTTAAGAAAAAAATGGCGAACTTTGAAGATTTTCGTTGTTTTTGAAAAGGCCTAGCTGGCAGGGAAACACAAAAATTTCGGAATGGTCAAGTAGCACAACTAAGCAAAACCTCTGTAGTAGCTCAAGTGTGATTTCGAAGCTCTACATACAAATATAGATTTTATATACATTTTTCTATTATGCACAGTTTAGCAGAAGCAAGCGAACTTTGAGCGGGCGCCACGGTCTTGAAAGATTTTTTTGAGCAAAAATGTTTGGCCACAGTACTACATGGGGTATACGAAACAGGTGTAAATTTTATCGGCAAAATCTGCGATGGTCGAGCGCCACCTCTGGGACAGTTGGCATGGAATGACCCATATATATATATATATATAAACACTAAAGCCGCCTATAGAGACTCAGAGCAATAGACGGCCGCCATGTATTCGGGGCAGGGCACATTTGGCGCTGCAGATATGCTCTAATGATTCCACAATCCCCCATAATCAGCGTAGTTTGGGAACTTTCCCCGAAGCATCCCTCTCCTTTCACCAGTCAAATGCTGCTCGTACACACAGGGGAAAGCACGCTTCGAAAGCACAGCTGAGCCTGCGCAGAGGGCTTTGCAAACGACCGGCGATGACCCTGCTTTCGAGTGTTGCTGCAGAACTCGCGCTGGATAAATGGTCCCTTCGGCTCGAAAGACGCGGCACTGGACGTGCACGGGGTGAAGAGATTATACGCCTCCCTTTCCAAGTCGTAAGCGGACTCGTTTCCGGATATACGCCCTCAGAAAGGGAAGAGCTACTCGAGCGAGAGAACAAAGCAGAATCCGCTTTAGGGAGGGGAGATTATACGTGCGGGAGTCGGAACAACTTGTGAGGCGTACTGGCTCCTGAATATATGGGTCTCGGGTCCCATCAACCATTGTGGCTCGCTAGGGTTCAGTGAGCAAGTGTTCAAGTGGAGTCCCGCGCTTCCTGTTTAGTCTGTGGCGGCAGCCAAGCCAAGCCAAGCCGCCAGGCAGCGCCACCCTCCGCTGCTCTCCGGAACCTCCAGAGAACCTGAATAAAACCAGTTGATGTTTGGGATCCACACCGCGCGGTCGTGTCTGCTTCTCCCGCGCGTACACGCGTCCCAACAGTGGTGACCCGGACGAGGCTTACCGCCTTTTTCAAGCGATCGACGCCATGGAGACTCCCCCTGACTCACCGGCCATCTCCGCCGTCGACATCAGGCTCCCGCCGTTTTGGACAGCGGACCCGCAGCTATGGTTCCTGCAGGTGGAGTCCCAATTCACCGCTCGTCGTATTGCCGCTGAGCTAACCAAGTACCACCACGTGGTCGCTAGCCTCCCACCGGCAATAGCGAGCGAAATACGCGATCTCCTGGTCGCTCCACCTGCAGAGAACGCGTACACAACGCTGAAACAACTGCTCATCAGCCGCCTCACGCCGTCGGAGCCTCAGCGACTGCAGCAGCTACTGCACGACACCGAGCTCGGGGACCGGACGCCCAGCCAATTGTTGCGCCACATGAGGCAGCTGTTGCACACGGCCGGCGCAGCCACCACCGATGCTGACAGCAGACTGCTTCGCGAGCTGTTCCTACAGCGACTTCCGGTCAACGTGCGTATGGTCCCCGCCTCGGCTGCCGACAAACGCCTGTCTCAACTCGCCGAGCTCGCGGACTCGGTGCTGGCGGTCGCTCCGCCGTCCGTCGCGGCGCTACAGCCAGACATCGCCGGCGGCGCGCCTACGACCACGCTGCATGACATCCGGGAGCAGATATCCCGCCTCGCCGATACCGTCGCAGCGATGCAGGCCCGCAATACTCCCGAGGAGCGCCAGCGCCCAGCAGCGCAACAGAGAATCTGCTGGTATCACAGGAAGCATGGCAATGCTGCTCGCAAATGCATTCCTCCTTGCGACTATGCGGGAAACGGGAGCAGCCGGCACTGAGGACGACCAGTGTCACAGAGGCCCCCGAACGTCGTCCATCAGTGTTTTTCCTCACCGACCGCGACAGTGGCCTTCGATTCCTCGTGGACACCGGCGCTGAGGTGAGCGTGTTACCGGTTGGGTCCACCGATCGCCGTGTCCCTAGTGCGTCCCCCCCCTTCAGGCGGTCAACAACACAACCATCGCCACCTACGGACATCGCTCGCTGCCACTCGATTTAGGCTTGAACAGAACGTTCCGGTGGATTTTCATCGTGGCAGCAGTGAAGTTCGCCATCTTGGGTGCGGACTTTCTTCGGCATTTCGGCCTTCTCGTCGACGTGCGCAACCGCCGCCTTCACGATCCCGTGTCGCAGGCAACTGTGCAAGGCAATCCCTCGCACCACCCTCCGCTTAGCCCCACTCTGCTCGGGCCGTCCGGTGCAGAACGTTTTACCCGCATTCTGCAGGATTTTCCCGAGTTGACGAGGCAGCCGCCAGCCAGCGCCGCGGTGAAGCACGAGGTACGACACTACATCGCCACCAGCGGCCCACCCGTGCACGCGCGGCCTCGCCGTTTGCCTCCAGAGAAGTTGAAGGTCGCACGACAGGAATTTGAACACATGATGGAGCTAGGGATCATCAGACCCTCGTCGAGCGCCTGGGCATCTCCACTTCATATGGTGCCAAAGTCAACGCCGGGAGACTGGCGACCATGCGGGGACTATAGGGCGCTGAACCAGGTAACGACTCCAGACGGATACCCGGTACCGCACATACACGACGTCACGACGAGGCTTCACGGTGCCACTATCTTCTCGAAGATCGACCTGGTGCGGGCATACCATCAGATTCCCGTTGCCCCGGAGGACGTCCCGAAGACTGCCATCGCAACGCCTTTCGGACTTTTCGAATTCCTCCGAATGCCATTCGGACTCCGAAACGCGGGTCAGACATTCCAGCGGTTCATGGACGGTGCTATACGCGGCCTCAGCTTCTGCCACGCCTATCTTGACGACTTGCTAATCGCCAGCAGCACCCGGAAGAGCACGTGAATCATCTGCGCATCGTTTTCCAGCGCTTAGTGGAGCATGGCGTGGTCGTGAACATGGCCAAATGCGAGCTTGGTGTGCGACAGCTCTCGTTTCTTGGACACGTCATCTCCGCCTCAGGGAGTCCTTCCTCAACCCAACAAGGTTGAAGCCGTGCAAGGATTTCTGCAGCCGACCGCCAAGCGCCAGCTTCGGGAATTTCTGGGTTTGGTAAACTTCTACCGCTGTTTCATTCCCCGCTGCGCCCAGATCCTTCAACCTTTCCACGACCTGCTGGCCACTTCACGGAATGGCTCAGACACCCTCTCCTGGTCTCAAGAAGCAAAAGAAGCCTTCTGCGAGGTCAATGACGCTTTGGCAAACGCCGCACTGCTTGAATACCCCAGATCCGGTGTCCCGCAGAGCGTAATGGTGGATGCCTCCGATACAGCCGTCGGGGCTGTATTACAGCAGCTCGTTGGGGGGAATCTGGCGCCCGATTTCCTTCTTTTCGAGGAAGCTAACACGTACCGAGCGCCGCTACAGCACCTTCGGGAGAGAACTGCTGGCCGTGTACGCTGCCATACGACATTTTCGCCATTTCCTGGAAGGTGTAGAGTTTTTCGTCCTCACCGACCACAAGCCGCTTACTTATGCATTGCGCTCGCTAAGCTCCGACGGTGGAACGCACACAGCACGTGAACGGCGCCAAATGTCCTATATATCAGAGTTCACGACTGATATCCGCCACGTCAAAGGCGGCGACAACGAGGTAGCGGACGCCCTCTCACGGAATCTGGTGAACGCCATCATGCCCACACTACAGGTTGATCTTCCCGCTTTGGCAGCAGCTCAACGTGAAGATGACGAACTGAAACACCTGTTGACCGCGACCACTGCCCTGAATCTTGAGTGGATCCCAGTTCCCGGATCCGAGGACAAGGTTTGCTGTGACACAAGCGTCAGTAGAACTCGCCCGTTTGTGCCCGCGAGCCTCCGTCGCCATGTGTTCGAGTCCTTGCACAGACTGTCTCATCCGGGAATTAGAGCCACCCAAAGACTGGTGACGGCAAGATTTGTCTGGCCGGGCGTAAATCGGGACGTCCGACGCTGGGCACGCGAATGTGTAGCTTGCCAGCGCTCTAAGATACAACGCCATACCTCGACAGCACTGGGAACACTCCCCACTCCGGATTCTCGCTTTGATCATGTCCACCTGGACATCGTCGGCCCACTGCCACCCTGCCACGGAAAGGCTTACCTGCTGACCTGTGTCGACAGGTTCACCCGCTGGGCGGAGGCCATCCCTATCGCGGACATCACTGCCGAGACGGTTGCGAGTGCTTTCCTGTACCACTGGGTAGCCCGTTTCGGTGTGCCCTCCACGATAACAACAGACCGCGGCCGACAATTCGAATCGGCCCTTTTCACTGCCATCAGTCAGCTCATGGGCACCTCACGCATACGCACGACAGCGTACTACCCCATGAGCAACGGCATGGTGGAGCGCTTTCACCGCCAGCTGAAGGCTGCGCTCACGGCAACCGAGGAACACAACTGGGTGGAGGCCCTCCCACTCGTTCTTTTGGGTATAAGGTCCACCTTGAAAGAGGACATTGGCTGCAGCGCCGCTGAGCTGGTCTACGGCACGACACTCAGGCTGCCGGGAGAGCTCTTTGCGCGCGGCTCAAAGGAGGCATCCATAGCTTGCAGCGACTATGCACTTCGCCTACGCAACGTCATGAGCAAACTGCGCGCGGTACCTCCACGGCCCCCAGGGTCGCGTGTGGTGCACGTCGACCCACAGCTCACATCGTGCCCATATGTGTTTGTACGACACGACGCGGTTCGGCGACCTCTTCAGCCACCCTATGATGGGCCGTTTCAAGTCCTCCGCCGTGGCAACAAACAATTCACAATCAAGAGAAACGGCCGTGAGGAGGTCGTGTCGTTGGACCGCATCAAGCCAGCACACATGGACCGTGACGACGCCGTGTTGCCTCCACTAAGGGAATCATCGCCAGGACCCCCAGCTTCAATGCCAGCCCAAGTCCACGAGGTGCCCTCCCCGGCTGACGCACAGCGGACGGCTATCAAGAGCACCCACTCGCCTGGACCTTTAACTACGTTCGGCAACTCACTAGGGGGGAGTGCCGTGGCGGCAGCCAAGCCAAGCCAAGCCGCCAGGCAGCGCCACCCTCCGCTGCTCTCCGGAACCTCCAGAGAACCTGAATAAAACCAGTTGATGTTTGGGATCCACACCGCGCGGTCGTGTCTGCTTCTCCCGCGCGTACACGCGTCCCAACAAGTCTTAATGTACAAAACCTGCGATCAGCAACCGACACTGTTTGCACATACGTATGTCCGGCGCAATGCACGGAGCACCTGCTCAGAATATCGTCTGTATGACGGATTCAGTAATGTAGATTATTCTTGCGACGAATTCTTCGTGATCTTTGGTGGAGGCCTCCAGCTGCATGGCAGGAGAAACGGCAGAAATCGAACAAGTTCGCTTATAAAACCACGCACAGAAAAACAGCGCATTGCTAGCTGGAACTTACACAAACACACCAGTTGCAACATACTTGAAGTATGGCTGTGCTCGTGTTGTTTTAAGCTTTCATCTTGCATAGACTCCAGTGGCACGTCATGAATTCGACATTGTCGTCAGTTTGAACTGGTTACTGAACAACGTTGTTCCAGTAACAATGCCACATAACTGACAAAAAAGAAAATTCGACAGATCCCGCGCGTTGTGAGGATCGATTTACTGCGAAGCAGACAGCGAGTAGCAGTCAATGTCGCATTTTTTGCTTTGCGCCAAACGCTTCGAAGTGGATCTGCGTCATTGTGTAGACTGAGTAGTTGTGTGAAGATTGTGTGATTAAGAAGCCCGTCCTATATTCAGGTGTAACGGGTGGCTAAAGCCACTGTTGTTCACTTGTCGTAACATTTTTGCTCACTGGTCTAGTGCTTATGGTGCTCGACTGCTGACCAACAGGTCGCGGGATCGAATATCGGCCGCGGTGGCCGCATTTTCGATGGAGGCGACCATTCTCGAGGCCCGTGTACTTAGGTTTACGTGCACCTTAAAGAACCCCAAGTGGTCAGAAATGCCGGAGCCCTCCACAGCGGCGTTTCTCATCATCATGAAGTTTTTCTGGGCCGTAAAACCCCATGAAATATTATTATTGATAAAGTTGTTACTCACGTTCCAGCGAATGCGTCATTACTTCGCGACGAAGGGCAGGTTCCGCTGCCAAGATATTCGTGTTATTAAGCAGCTTGTGTCGGCGTATTCGGTTAACGTTTGACTATATCCTTCTGAGTCGCAGGAGTGCATATAAAATGATTATCACAATGTTACATAATTTGTAAGGCAACACTGAAACCACAATTGACGTTGCTCCGACATGACGCTGCTACGTGGTCTTCTTGCAAAGTACTTTGAACCACTGAACCATATGCAGAATTGAACCATATGCAGAATGCAATGGTTCAATTCCGGCTCGAGCCGTGAACGTTATTCATTGTTTACGCTGGGATTTATCGCTCATCAAAAACACCGGCAGCGCATGTACAGGATTTGCGCGGCAGGGGCTCGTTAACACTACCACGTTAATAAGTGTCAAGTGTTCCCACTTTGAGAGGTGTTGAACTTGTTATAGCACTCAGCGAATGCCTATCTAGATAAGAGGGGAACACTTCAGTGTTCCAACACGCTGTTGTCTAAGTGCAGTTTCACTCCTTTAATTTAAAAGGGAAATTAACGACATTGCGAATTCCTTAGCCTTGTTAGTAATAGAACCCATGTCATAACTTTTAATACAGCTGCCTACGTAAGCATGCCAGAACAGTAACGTTTACTCTAGAAACTAATGCCCACAATGTAAGTCTCCAGTTTTAAACATCAATGTGATTCATACATAATTACAACTCTAGGTCCGCATCATCTCGCATTGGTGAAATCCCAGAGATACAGAAATTTCTTCTCAAGTGGAGCATCAGCCATTCTGTATCGCATCATCGCGAGAAGCAGTTTGTTGTGGTAATTTTGCCAACTCATTTGCCTCCGATACCATTGTAGATTTAACGCTTTTTCTGATGCTTAACACCTGATGGTGCAATTTTCTTATTGCGCACTTCTTTGGTGCACATTTCATCCACATGTACGCAACACCACCGACAACGGTTTCCCAGTGGTTGCAGTGCTCGACTACTGAATCGAAAGATGCCGTTCGAACCCGGCTGCAGCAGTCGCGTTTCGATGGAGGCTAAATCCCCGTGTACCTGTGTGATTTAAGTGTACTATCGGCCAAAGAAGTTTGCGGACCAGGCGAGCGCGTGCCAAACTGCCTCTCCAACGCCACCTAGCGGTGCGCCATCTACCGTCGACCACAGCGCTAGGCCGGAAACGGGTCTTCTTGTTATTCACTGGCCTTACAATTTTCTACTGCCGCGTAGCACATAGTCAGTTCGCAGTTTTCGCGCGAAGCGCTTATCTGCCGTATGACCGTCACACTTCTATTTT
This sequence comes from Rhipicephalus appendiculatus, assembly GCA_030522465.1. Taxonomy (NCBI): domain Eukaryota; kingdom Metazoa; phylum Arthropoda; class Arachnida; order Ixodida; family Ixodidae; genus Rhipicephalus; species Rhipicephalus appendiculatus. Next base: position 31,186 of record JALIZH010022975.1, read on the forward strand.
GATAGCACGATCAAAGCTACCACGGCGGGCCTCGCACGGCGTTCCGTTGGCTAGGTATCATTTTGTGATAAAGATAGCGGCTGATAACAGTTATGCTCATAGAATGCCCTGGAGACAGAAGCACGAAGACGCAGTTGCCAAAAGCGCGCCGCGTTAGAAAGTGAAAGGTGAAAACAATTTGTACCCAGTGAGAAAACAGACAGGCCATAGATTAAGGGAGGGATGCGTCTTTGGCGCTGCAGTGCTGTTGATCGCCGCTGACGTTGCGGAAGTGTCGCGAAGAGGCTTTTTCGCCACGCGCTCGCTTGGTCCGTAAACTTCTTTTGGGCGATAGTACATTGAAGAAACCCAGGTAATCAAAATTATCTGATGCCCTCTACTACGGCGTTATACTGCTGTTATCCGTTTGTTATTACCGTTGCTCTTAGCGAATGACAGGTTTTCGTGCCAACTTACGTGAACGTCGCTATTTTGAATTCGTTTCGGCGTATACGCTACCTTTTACAGCGAAAGCTGTTATGGGATTCCAACAAGGACAGATCTTCCGCTGTAGTTGTCCGCCGCCACCACCGGTGTCCGTAACCACTAGCACACGAATTAAGAAAAGCTACATAAATAAAAAAATACCTAGGACAGAACGGGAATCGAACTCGGGCCCTCTGAGTGGCAGCCCAGTACTCTACCACTGAGATACACCGGTGCTTGAAACTGCGTTGCAAAATGAACCTATGCAGGCTTCATTTCGGCTAAGAAAAAAAAAAAGGTCAGAGGCAAGCACGGGTTGCACTCG
>JALIZH010022976.1:0-10595 GCA_030522465.1 Rhipicephalus appendiculatus
GAGTTTCTTCAACACTTTGAGCTGTGCGTTTTTTATGTGCAGCTGACATAAGACGAGTGCACTCGCTGAAAGAGGCAGCAAGCTCGAGTCGCTCAATTCGCCCATCTGGTTTTCTTCTTGTTTTCCCTCGAACGTGCCTTCTTTGAAAAACTGCAGGTGTTGAGGGCGCAGAGCGAAGATTGGGACGACGGAAGAACGCAGATTCAAGTAAACCCCGTACACTCCAGATGGCCAAAGGTAATATTTCTGAAAGTTTTATTAGTTGCAGTCACTTTTACTTTTCGACTTGGCGACGCTTGCCAACATTAACAATGCCTGCCCCAATGTTGTGTGTGGTCTCTTCTGGAGGTTCTTGGTAAGAAAAAGAAATTTCCTGTAATCAATCATGACTCGTCCGAAATTTCTCATTAGAACACACAAGCTAACGACTAGGCAAGTACCAACTAGTAATAGCTTTTTTTTAGGTGGGATATGCCAGTTTTTGCTTTTGTGGCACTTGCTTAAAATGTGTTCCTCCTCAGGAACACCATGTGCATCCCAACACACCCTGACAGACGACATAAGGCCTTCGGACGACACACAGATGCTGGTATCTGGAGATGGCGAAAATGGTACGTTAAAGGCAGTCATGGGCACGTTACACCAATAAAAAGTAAGTGTTACAGTTACAGTTGCCTAAGCCAAAAAAGTAACTCTGTTACAGTTACAGGGCTTCCAAAAGTCACTTGTTACAGTACCGTGAAGAAGTAACGTCGTTACTTTTTCGTTACCCTATCAAATAAGTTATTGACTACACAACAAATCATAGATTTTATTTAATAAAAATGCAAGTAGGCATGGGCGTAGTCAAAATTGCACGTGGTTTAACTAGACGTAGGAATCCTGAAAGGAGGCCCAACACAAGCATTTGTTGTTTACTCCTCCTTTTCGCTGCATGAATTTACTTGTTCGAGCACTGTTAGTGAAAAGAGAATTCATTTGCAAATAATTGTGATTAACGTCCCAGGGTACTAGAAGTGGAATCCGTGGTTGATGCACTAGAACGACGACAGTATGACGTTTATTAGCAATAAAAATGAGCGCATGCGAAGGCGAATCAGGAGTGCGCCACTAGCGTAGACGATGTCCATTGTGTCTATGTAAAAGTAACTAGTTATCGGTAACGCGTTACTAGTAACTAGTTACTGCCCAAGCCTGGTTGAAGGTGTGGCACGTACCAGGGGCATAGGCAAAAGTTTTTTTCGGGGGGAAATCCCAACTGGGGGGCCGGGCAGGCAGATGTGGTCGAGTGTCATTTCGTGCTCTGTGTGCCATGGACAAAACAAATTTGAGGAGGAGGGGGGGGGGCACGTGCCTGGTGAGCCACTCCCCGGCTACGCTACTGACACGTACAGTCTTAAAGGGCCAGTAAACAGGCTTCCAATTTTTTATACATCCCGCGAACAAGCTCGCTAATTTGAACAGGCAGACCGCGGCGATCACATTTTGTGAATATTACAGCACTGCGCGCCATGCAGACCCTCCATTTCGAAAAAAACTACAGGCCTGCGCGGAACTCGCAGCACAGCCACAGCGAAAGCTGGGAGAGCGGCCTTTTTAGAGCTTTTTTTAAACATTCTTGGGGCAACTACAACAACCTTACTTGCATAGTACCCACTACGATATAAATCATCATAATTTTTTGTGTAGTGGGGAAGCGTATACTATGCCATTATTCGTCATTGTTCAGAAAAGCGCGGTGCCCGCTACACTCTTGTAACGCATTATGTGCACTATGTTGATGCTGTGGCTGAAGACGATGAAGAATTTTGCCTGAGGCTTTTGTAATGGGTTGGAGCATTGAACGACCCCTCGTTACGCAATTCGATTTCTGTGACGCCCGGTTCATATAGTTTACTGTTCTAAAACGCTTAACAACACACGTTAACGCGATTCCTTACCCGACATGAAGCTTGCAGAGGGTCAGTTTGCACCGCAGTTTCAAGCAGTGGCGTAGCTCAGTGGTAGAGTGCTGGGCTGCCACGCAGAAGACCCGGGTTCGATTCCCATTCGGTCATAGGTGTTTTTTTTATTTATTTAGTTTTTTTTCTTATTTCGTGCGATATTGGTTACGGACACCGGCGGCGGCGGCGGACAACTACGGCGCAGAAACGACCCTTGTTGTGATCTCATAACAGCTTTCGCTGTAAAAAATTCCCACTCTTTCCTACTCCTGTCCAATCCTCCTCGTACGCGCAGTGCTGAAACCTTGCCCATGGGCAACATTACGCACCACTGAGCTTGTAGATTGGTCCTTTCCACTACAAAATAGCACCTTCACCAAAGTGGGTCGTTCTATACCCTGTAACTTCGTTATTACAGCACTTATTCGCAAAGTTCTCGTGGCAGCATGTTCACAATGCACAAGTGCGCAGTTGTTTCTCCGATTAGAAATTTTGGACTGCGAGGTTTTTTTACCGGCCCTTTAAGAGAACGAACTCCGCGACGGACATCGGGTTCCTCCTCTGAAACGTTTGCCACTTTTATGCCCAAAATGAGCCTTGTCATAACATGCTGAGACCAACTGGACAGCCGAACCTTTGCAAAGACGAAGATTCTGAATGCTCGACTTCATCCATCAACCCACAATGTTATTGAAGCTTTCATATGCATTTCGTTTTTGTTTTTTTTTAATCAAAGTGCCTGAAAAATACCTTATAGAAACCCGATGCCTGCTAAGGTGCGAGTAAAAGATCTCTTCATCTTATTTTCCCCTCTCATTCCTTCTCTCCCGTGCAGGTACAGAACTGGATGTTGGCTCTGATTGATCTCCTAGCATTTCCTTGTCTTTCTCTCTGTGTCTATAGAAGATCCTCACTCAACGTGAAAAGGTGCGGTGCATCTGTCGTTTCATGTGTGCTGTAAAATTTGTTGCCTGTGTTTCTTCGTTTTCCTGTTATATTCAGTTCCCTTATAACACCACATTGCCTTGCACAAGAGGCCAATGCATGGTACTGTTGCATAAGTGAGGCACCACGTAGCGATATTTTAGTTTCGGCTGGTTCCATTGGAACAGTTTCAGTTTAAAGTTGCTAGATTCTCGATTCCAGCATTATCTAAATATAATACTATTGCTATTTTTCAGATCAAAGAGCTGCACCTGAGGAATGCCAAGGCTGCAGAAGAAGCAAGGAGGCTCTGCTCGAAATTGAGGTGAAACTTGGCAACCAGCAGAAAGAGATCGCAAGGCTGGAGAAAAAGAACATGCAGCTAGAAAAGAAGCTGGATTTAGTACAGTCACAGCTACTTGCATTAAGCCTAATCAAAAGCTCGCCGAGGGAGTGCGCCTTCTATACAGGCTTTCCAAATATGAGGTATTTGAAACCGTGCTAGACTATCTGACACCTAGTGCAAGCACAATGTCGTACTGTGGATGGGGAAAAAATGAACCAGAAACTCGTGGCAGGCCTAAAGAAACTGATTTAGCTACAGAGTTTTTCATGGTGCTGGTGAGGATCAGAACTGGCATGTCTGGGCGAGAAATTGGCTCGTAACTTCACCTTGTCGGAGAGCCAAGTAAGCCGTTAAAGAGCTCGTTTCGCAGAAATTCCGGCGTCGGCGTTGGTGTCGGCGTCGTTGGTTGTGAGCGAAAAATCATCATCTTGTCCGTGACCGCAAAATCATCATCTTGTCCGTGACCGAAAAATCGAGAAAGATGCAAATAAAATAAATAATAAAAATTTTGTCTGGTCCGAGTGAGGATCGAACCCGGGTCGTCTGCGTGGCAAGCAGGTGTTCTACCACACAGCCATGCCTCTGCTTGGAAATACTGTGAAAATAACTTCCTCTGCTTGGAAATGCAGTGAAAATAACTTCCATGCTTCGCAAACGCAAGCGTCCTTTATATAGGCGTCGCAATATAACATGTAATATCCCAGGAATATTGCGTGGTACAAGCGTACATTGCCATCGGGCGTCAGAATATGTGACTATCATAACGAATCCATAGTTTAAAGCCAGCCACCCATTACAAACGGCACACACCTTACTGCGCGTATTCCCTTAACACCACGTAGGGGGTGCATAGCAAGTTCGAAAACATTTCTCACATTTGCCGCGCATAATTTCTCCTGGTTTAAAGCATACTACCCATTACATAGTATGCACTAAGTGATTGAAGTACGCAGTAGGGACGGGATATCGCTATCGCGTTCAACTCTTAAAGGCGAAGCTTAAGGGTCCCCCAATTTTTTGCAACCTGGGTAAACTTTTCTGCAAAGAAAACTTAGCGCAAGAAGCAATCAGTCAGTATCTTCCCAAATCATTTGAGACCTTTCAGAACACACGCCTTGTCTTGGACGCCACTGAAGTGCGAGTACAACGACCATCCTCCCTGAGCGCGCAGCGCCAAACATTCTCAACTTACAAACACTACAACACTTATAAGGCTCTCATTGGCTGTACTCCTGAGGGCTACTTAGCCGTGTCTCGTCTCTGGGGGGACAAAACAATCAGTCAATGTAGTTCCCTTGCTGGAGCGATCCAGGAGATGCAATAATGGTGTAGAAGGGTTTCAGGTTCCCTTATTTGCCTCCTGGCATCACAGTGTTTCGTCCTCCATTTCGTGAAATTCAGTTATAAATTAATTGCTCGACCCAATGCGCTAAAATTTTGGCAGCGTATTTGTGAATGCCCAAGGATTAACCCGCATAACACAGATCATGGTCGAAAATTAAGTGTCATGGACCCTTATTAAAAAAATGAATTTCACGCGTTGCATGTGTTCGTTTGCTAGTTCTTAAATGAGGAACAGTCTGAAATGTATCGCGGTGTATGTCGACAACGCTGTTCACAGATGCTCTAAAATGCACTTTGGAAGCGTTTGTGCAGTGAATAGTTCTGGCCTGTGTGCTGTGTCATAGTGTACATATTTACTTTTGTTTCGAAAAATGAGAGGAGGACAACATGATCCCTGATGCTCTAAAATGCACTTTGGGAGCTTTCATACAGTGAAGAGTTCTGGCCTGGGTGCTGTATCGCATTATTGTGTATATTTACTCTTGTTTTGAGAAATGAGAGGAGGACAACGTGATCCATGATTTTTTGTGTAGGTGTTTACTATTGTCTGCAACATTCACGATGCCTTAAAACCTCGAATCTCATTTTTTTTCTGTTATATTGACGCGGGATAGATCGGCCAGCTTCTACCTCTGATGCATCAACATGTGCTTTAACCCAGCAAGCTATATTTCATGTTTTACAGCGAAAGCTGTTATGAGATCACAACAAGGGTGCCGTAGTTGTCCGCCGCCGCCGCTGCCGCCGGTGTCCGTAACCGCTATCGCACGAAATAAGAAAAAAAAACTTTCAAGAAAAAATGTTCAGGATGGAACGGGGTTCGAACCTGGGTCCGCTGCGCTCCAGCCCAGTGTTCTACCACTGAGCCATGCCTGTCCTTGAAAACCCGGCGCACAAAAAGCCCTATACAAGCATTATGTCGGGAAGGAATTGCGTTAACATGCGCAATATAACGTGGCAGAAGAGTGAAACGACAACCAGGCGTCACAGAATGCCATTTGTGTAACCAGGCGTCACAAAATATGAATTGCATTACGAGGGGGTCGTTGAATGCTTCCAACCCATTACAAAGGGCTCAGCCATAATTCTTCGTCGTCATCAGCCACCGAATCAATTAATGGAGTAGTGGGTACCTTGTAAGCGTACTTGTATTAGTAGCCCCAAGATAGATTGCAACGGGTTTTAGAAATGGTGCTCTTCCAGCTTTCGCTGTGACTGTGCTGCGCGTTCCGCGCAGGCCTGGCGGTTTTTTTTATGTCCCATATTTGCACTTTCAATGACTTGGAACTGTTTTGAATTCAATATATTAAAAGTGTGCTAAGCCTTCCTGCCTTATTTCTTTTTTCATACTATGTTTCGCACAAGTGCACAATTGGAAAAGCCTCCGGGTGTTCAGAAACAGAAAAGCTACATTGAATTCATTAAGTACGAGCGGAAATTAGGGTTTGCATTGTGTCGAACGCCACCAGTGGTGATTGCCGTTTTTTATTGCTTTTTTTTTCTTGCGTGTGTTCAAAAAATCAAACCCATTATTGATGCAGCAGCAACCTCGCATTCTATTTCGGCTTTCTGAGGTTTATGACGAGGTCGTTTCTTGGGTCATACACATAAAAGCCTGCCTGAATCTTCTTAAATGACACACACTGGCTATTTAGGTACAGTTTTCCAAGCCGCTTAACAAGCTTTGGTCAACAGCTCGGGCACAACGGCTCTCCTTACAAAGTGACAGTGCGGGCAGCATTGCTGTTGCCCAAATGTGCTCATCAAAATAAATTCGTTGCACATGGATGTTGCCCAACTGACCTGGCTTCGCATACTCTGTCCATATCACGAAGTCGCACCATTTGTGCTCATTAACGGTAAAAGTTAGCATGATCCTTCTTAAGGACCACTTCGCCATCTTCCAGCTTACAGCAGAGCTTTTATCTTCACTTGCTTCATAAGCAGTGAGCCCTCGCTTAGACAGGGGACACTTGACTTCAAGCATGCCTTGCACACCATTAATGGTGGCAACCCTGTCTGGCGAGGTTCCTAGCAATGGCATGTCCTTGTGTATATGCAGGCCAGTCTCTTCGACAGTGACATCATCCTCGCTGCTTTTCTTGAGTAGCTCGTAAAGTGCAACGGCATCTTTTTCATGCAGTCTTCCATACGCAATTGCTTCAGATTTTGCATTTCCACATGGATACAGAATGCTTCTCAACAGCCCCTCGGGCTTTGTACACCGGCATGCTCGCTTAAATACCGTTGCTGTAATGAGGCCAGTGCGTGCTTGATGCCAGTGTTTTCGGCCTGACCAATAGTCTCCTTACAAACTCTTGCTCTCTTCTCCTTGCTCAGAGGAGATAGTGATTTCAAGTAGCTGCTTATTTCTTCATTAGCCATGTCGCTCCAGAGGTCGACACTCTCACCAATTATTCTTTTTTTCTTCAATGTCCTTTGATGATGATGATGATGTGTAGTGTTTTTTGGCGCAAGGGCCATATGATGGCCAAAGAGCGCCAGGACATTGGAAAAAGAGATGTTAACAATGATAATGGTAAGTGGCTGTATAAGGGCCTTAAAATTCCTCGCGCTAAGGCGGGTAAAACATAGAAGTATTAAAATCATGAAAGTGACGTGAAATGTGTGTAGTGCGATTCAATGGCAAAAGGTCGTGATAATAAAAACAGTGATGGAGATATATGGCATTAGCACAAGTGCTTCGTCAACGCCCTTGGGCCCAAGGGCCGCGAGGCAGGTGCTTTGTTTATTTATTTATTTATTTATTTATGACATACTGCAGGCCCAAGTAAAGGCCCAAGCAGGAGGGGCATGGGAAAAACAGTACAAAATATATAAAAAAAGGAAGCAACAGTGTAAGTATGGAACAAAACGAGGATAGCTATACAAACATTGGCATATAAACAAAGCATATACATGTTCAGAGCAATAAGAAGGAAAAAAAACAATAAAAACAATAAAAAAGGAAGCAACATTGTAAGTATGGAACAAGACAAGGATAGCTATACAAACAAAGCATATACATGTTCAGAGCAATAAGAAGGAAAGAAAAAACAAGAAAAAAAGGAAACAAAAAAACAGACAAAATACTTATCATCTTAATTGTGCAATAGCGTCAAGATTGGACAGATGTTCACAAGGTAAGTTGTTCCAGTCTGTTATTGTACGCGGGAAAAATGAATACTTAAATAAGTTAGTTTTAGCGCTATAAGGCGTTAGGGATTCAGCATGGCGATGCCTTGTCCGACGTGCTTCGAGCGGATTTATAAAAGGCTGTGGGTTAAGGGATAAACGGTTATTTTTCAGTAAGAACAAGAATTTTAGTCTGAGAATTTTCCGCCGTAGTTGCAACGTTGGAATGTTATTAGCTAGCATTATGGTTGATGGGGAGTCAGTTGAACGGTATTTGGAAAAAATGAATCTAACTGCTTTGCGTTGTATCATTTCTAATGCGTCAGTGTTACGTTTGATGTAAGGATCCCACACAATGCATGCATATTCTAATTTCGGACGGATTAGCGAGTAGTAAGCTGTTAGACGAGTGTTGAAGGGAGCCTGTTTTAATTTATGCCTTAAAAAGCAAAGCTTACGAAAGGCCGACTTACAGATGTTAGAAACATGCGTATTCCAGGATAAATTGTTAGTTATAGTAACACCTAGGTACTTGTATTGAGTAACTTCTGTCAGAGGTTTGGAAGCGATGTTATAGGAAAAGGATAATATTTTAACTTTTTTAGTAATTTTCATAAACACTGATTGTTCTGCGTTTAATTGCATATTCCATTTGCGACATCAGGACACTATGTTTTGAAGGTTAGAATTTAGTGCAACTTGGTCATCTCTGCTAGTTATTTCATTGAACACCACGCAGTCATCGGCGAACAATCTGATTTGTACGGGCTCTGTAATTATGTTAGTGATGTCATTAACGTATATTAAAAAATAACAAGGGTCCTAAAATACTGCCCTGTGGGACACCGGAAGTGACCGGTAGTTCACCTGAAAAACTATCATCAAGAACAACAAATTGCTTACGGTTAGTTAGATAGGCAGTAATCCAATTAATTATATATGCGGGCAAGTTAATTATTTCGCGTTTTTTTTATGAGGTTAGAGTGCGAAACAAGGTCAAACGCTTTTCTAAAATCTAAAAAAAACTACATCAATTTGCCCGGATTTGTCAAGGACAGTCGCAAAGTTGTGAACGATAGTAGTTAGTTGCGTAACCGTAGAAAAGCCTTTACGAAAGCCATGCTGGTAGTTAGAGAGAATATTTCTATCGGAAAGGAATTTGTTAATCTCGTTGGCTATGATATGTTCAAGTAGCTTGCATGAAGACGATGTTAGTGAAATCGGACGAAAGTTCGTTAAAAGTGTTGCATCTCCTTTCTTTGGCACAGGTACGACACGTGCCCTCAACCAGTCACTAGGAAGAACTGCTGAAGATAATGATGCATGAAAAATGACGACTAGAAAATGGGACAACTTTTCTGCATATCTGTGCAGAAAAGCGTTTGGTAACGCATCAGGACCAGGCGATAAAATTAATAAAACCACCGCAGCAGCGACCTCTCTAGGGAGGTCGTGCTACGGAATGCCTGGGTATATCACATGAAAAGTACGTACGTCTCTTAAAAATGCCAACAATGATTGATGTTTGAAAAGCGGATCCCTACCGATGAACATTGATGGGTGAAATGGCATTTGCTGTCGGTAGGGTAATGGAAAGTGGTGTTTTCGAAGCGCGTCTAATTCATTACACTGGATTAAAATGTGAAGCACGGTTAGTGCTTCACCACATCTGTCGCACAAAGGTGGATCACCACCGGACAGAAGATATGAATGTGTAGTGTGTGTGTGTCCTGTTCTTAGCCTTGTAAGTGTTACTTCTGTGTGGCGTGACTTTGATACTGGTGGCCAATTACCTAAGATGTGGCTTGATAACGTGTAGTTTATTTTCTGTGTTGCTATCCCATGTGCTCTGCCAATAAGCTCTGAGCTGTCGTTTAAAGAATGGTTTGAGGTCAAGCGCAGGGATGGCTATGGATTATTGGCAATGCTTTCGTGGACGGATGCGGCTAGCTGGTCCGCCATCACGTTACCTTGGATCTCGCGGTGCCCTGGCACCCAGCACACTACGACATGCTGTTTTAATGTGTAGATTGTGCATAAAAGTGAGTAAAGCGAGACAAGGACGGGATTTTTGTGCTTATTAAGAGTTTTCAGAGCTTTCACCACGCTTTAGGGAATCCGTGTAAATGACTGCTTTTTGTAGCTTTAAATGTTTGATGTGTTTAACGGCCGCAAGTATCGCATACGCTTCTGCAGTGAAGATGCTTGTATCGGGATGCAGAACGCCAGCATCCGCAAAGGATGGACCGACCGCTGCGTACGACACAGAAGTGCGAGTCTTTGAGGCATCTGTAAAGAATTCAGGACACGGTGTACTTGTGTTGCAGTTCCAGGAAGTATGTGCGGATATGTACAATGGGCGCGTGCTTCGTAAATTCTATGAAAGACACGTCGCAATCTATAGTCTGCCACTGCCACGGCGGAAGATGTGCAGCAGGAGCCACCAGACAATGTTCAAAAAGTGGCACACCAGTTTCCTCAGCTAGGCCCCTCACACGAAGTGAGTAGGGCTGTCTCAACGAGGGACGGTGGTCAAATAGAACAGAACTGGACAGATCATTGATTGTGTGGTGTGAGGGGTGTTCCTTGTCTGCGTTCACTTTGACATAATACACAAAAGACATGTAGGATCTCTGCAGGTGGAGCGACCACTCGTTTGACTCGACGTACAGGCTTTCTACGGGGCTGGTGCGAAAAGCACCCGTAGAAAGGCGAATGCCCAAGTGGTGGACAGTGTCAAGCATCTTCAAGGCGCTTGGGTGTGGCAGACTGGTAGATTATCGCACCATAATCTAGGCGCGAGCGTACGAGGCTTTTATACAGGTTGATGAGACACTTCTTGTCACTGCCCCACGTAGTACGTGACAATACTTTTTAGAATATTCATAGTTTTTATGCACTTG
>JALIZH010022977.1:0-30901 GCA_030522465.1 Rhipicephalus appendiculatus
CTGGTTGAACCATTGCTAGCCGTGTTTTAGGTCTGTATTTACCTCGGAGTTTTCATGGGACATAAGACAGTGGCTAAACGTGACGCGGAGCGCATAAAGTAAGTGCTACGCACCCAAAATCTTTGACCAGGGGTGTCTCCGAAACGCATGTTTGGGCATGTGGTCTGGTCCTATTCAAGGCGCTGGAGCCAACATTTCGGCAACTGGTCTTGCCTCCAGAAAAAACCACATCACCTTCTAGGAAAGAAAGCATTGCAACTGAAAAAAAAATGTTCTAGCCCGGAACTCGGGGCCTGCTCAGGTAGTGGTGGCTTTGCTACCTGAGCTAACCCGGGTGCCACGAGATGGTAGTGAGAAAGTGAATAAAAATTAGGCAGATCCCAAGTACCATGGGAATCGATGTTATGCGAAGCATCGAGAGGTAAGGTGACTGGGTCGTAGTTTTTTTATTGAGCGAAACGTTATGAAATAACGCTGAAGATATGTACAAATGTTGCACGCACAGACATGTTAAACAGTCGCATATGTTTCATATAAGCAGTTGTTTACATTTGTGTAACGATGCCAACAGAAACATGGGTATTGCCAACACCAGAAGCCGTAAGGTGATATGCAGCACTTGTGTTTGCAGGGATGGTAGCCCTGTATAGTGCTACGTAAACCAACTACAGTGCATGGCGATTGAGTGTACAACTGACGTTAACCCGACATGACTCCTTCGTCATAGGAGTACGTATGTAATGTTTATAAAATTAGATAACTAGCACTGCAACCACAATATACGTTTCACCAACATTACGCCTGCATAGGGTGTTCTGCCAAAGCAGTTTCGAGACCTGACTGGCTCTGCGGTAGAATGCTTGATTGCCACGCAGAATGCTTGGGTTCGATTCCTGCTGGGACTCTGATTTCTATTTGTATTCCTGGCGTCAACTTCGCCGATGTCCGTTTTTCTTAACGCTGTCGCCTTTAAATTACCAGTGTCCACGCCACCGATGTCAGTTTCTCTTAACGCTCTCGCATTTAAGTTACCAATGCATGTTCTCGCCGTTCCTGGGTAGATATAAATTGTCAAAATCCTGTGGCGCGTACCCTTATCCCGCGGCCCGTGGTATACGGGTATGAGCCACACGTGTCCGGAGAAATGAGTTTGACGATGTACGCAACGGGATTTTCACCATATTCATGTCATGACCAGCCAGACATATTCGTCAATATATCTTACCCTCCCATAAAAATTTTGGTCTACCCTAAGTTAAGGAGGCCATCACGAGAGCACCCAGACCTATGCGGCTAGATAGATAGATAGATAGATAGATAGATAGATAGATAGATAGATAGATAGATAGATAGATAGATAAGTAGATATAAACGCAAAAGTTCTTACAGTACGCAAAGAAATGCTTCGCATTTAATAAGCAACTTTAAGAAAAAGCGCACTCACAAAGGCGCCGAACTTCATCGCAAGTCTCAAATGTTACGCAAAGTTCTTGAAGTGTTACAGGGCTACTTATGCCTATCTGCACTGAATGCGAACGTACTCAGTGTATCGGCGTGACGGCCATGTCGAGGTCGTGCATGTTATGCTGGGGTTTATGTCACGATAGATTATCGACTGACGTCTTCTCGACGTCACCATTGACGCCCTGACAGCATGACTGGTGTCTTGTGTTTTTATCCCATGAAATGAGGTCATCACTTCAATAGCACGTTTTTTTTCCCATGGTTTACTATTGATAAAGTCCGCCGGATGTTCCACTTTGATTCTTCATACAATTCTTTTGCATTAACTACGAAAGAAATTCACCTGCATATGTTGGAGCTGTTCTTAGTCGAGCCTTAGCCGTAAGCTGTCGTAATCGTTCGCAGAGTCCGGCGGTGAGGCGAGAGGGAGGCAAGCAGAGCGGCGCTGGAAACGAGAGTGGCGAGAGAGAGCCTTACCAGCAGGGGGAGAAGGTGAGCATCGTCCTTGTACGCTCGTTCGGACAGGGAAACGGTGTACATTCACCGACGCCTCGCCCAAAATCCTTGGCGAGGCGAGCGCATATTGCACAGAAATAACGCGTGCAACGCTGCTTGCGTTCCAGCTCAGTATTGATAGTAATATGGATTTTGGGTAATTGGATGGGTGTGACGGGCCATGGCTGCAGTGTAACTTCACCGTGATGTTGCAGTATGGCCTTGAATGAGCATATCGTCACCCGATAGCTTAACATGGTGGTATATAAAGAGCAATGATAGCACACAGAAATACGTTGAAAATACTTGCAAAACACAGAACACTTCGAAAGACATGGAAAAAAAAAACATATACCGGGGAAAGTTTGACGAAGGAGGGTATCGGCTTCGCTGTTTTGAAGGCTTTCGTGGAGTGGAACTCACTGCGTTTTTCTTAACATGCAGATAAACAATAACTCATGCAGATAAATAGTAACTCAGCTTCTAGACCATCGCGGTGCGTTATTTTCGAGCCAAGCGAAAATAATATACGGAGGGCTCCATTACTATCACTTCATGGAATGTAAAGCTTTATGAACGGCTGAGAGGTCTTCAGAAACAGACACGTACATTGCATTTACATGAAATAGCTCAATAATTTAACGAATTAAGTGGAAGTTCTAATTGGGAACACACATTTCAACGAGAAAGAGAACATTTTGTGATTGTCTCCAAACCAGCGTCAGTTGATCACTCACTGCCAAACGACACGTTGTTCTCTCAGGAGGCCAGCTCGTATATTTAATGCAGTTTTACCGTTCTCACAGACCGGCAGCTTGCTTATATAGCATTTTCGTTCGCTGTAATTGTAAGTAAGGTCTTGTACAGGAGAGCTCCATCAGCTCTGGCGCTAGTGTTCCCGAAGTGCCCGTTTGTTAACCCCTCTACACGTGGAACGCCCAATAGGGGAGGGGTCGTGCATTCGTCCTACGCATTCGCACGAGAAGCCATGGCGGTTCATGAACTCAGAAACTGTACTATAGAGCCCGCAGCGCTCTTTCAATCACGGTGCCATGCAAATCGCCGCGTGAAGACATGTGCAGTGCTCCCACACTAGACAAGCACCTTTCGAAACACTATGAGTCTCGCGGCATACACCAGCCCAGTCGTTGGGCAACCAGTTAATTAAAGAGCTGGCAAATAGATTTTGTTCAACCGATAGCTCGATGTGTCTCCAGTAATGGGAAAATCGTAAAATGGCGCTTCGAACGTGGGCGGCCATAAATTTTCAGGCTGAAACACGCTTCAAAGAGAGCTGAGAAAGTGGCATTTTAATTTGAGTTGGTGCAAGGAGTTTAGCGATGTGCGCTGTCCACGAAACTAGTATTTACTGAGAAAACCAATTTGCGAATGTAGGATCTTGCAAATGCAAACAATATAGACATCGACGTTAAAACTGAGGTTAGAAATGATCAGGCTCGGGTTCGAATCGTCAAGTTCTCCTCGTAGAAAGCGTTGGCTTCAGCGACATTATCCGTTGAGAAAACTTTTCATCAAAAATTGGGGCACCTTTAAAGCTTCGCCTTTAAGAGTTGAAGGCGATAGCGATATCCTGTCCCTCGTGCGTACTTCAAACCACTTAGTGCATACTCTTTATTGTATGACGTTACTCGAGAAGTTTAAATTGTGACTACAATGTAATCGAATAAGTTGAAAGTGCCTTGTGTCAATGAAGTTTTCGGATATGGCTGCATTCTGTGTAATGGGTAGGATGCTTTAAACCACGAGCAATTATGAGCGAAAATGTTTTCGAACTTGTCTTGCACCCACAACGTGCTCTTAATGGAATACGCTCATTAACGTGTGTGCCTTTTGTAATGGGTGGCCGGCTTTGAACCACGATGCCGCCATGACATTCACATGTCCTGACGCCCGATGGCAATGTACGTTTGTACCACGCAATTCAAGCTCTTCTATGTATAAATAATGTAAACTAAAGGTATTTGCTTCGAATTTTGAACTGAACGACCACTGCTTTTGAATAGGAATGGTTCTCGAATAGCCAAAATTGATTTCCAATTATTATCCCTTATTGAATAATTTTGAAATCGGAACAAAAACATTACATCGATTTCGTCTACCCAGGCGCCGGAAGATATTAAACACGCGAAAGTGCGGAACGCAGTAAGGTTTTTTGTTCGGGAAGCTATGAGCACTATGCATATTAAACCAGTAAATCTGGCACTCACGAATGGGTCATTAGCCTGTGAATACACACCCTCTTCACACCCGATGTAACATATGTGTTTTTAGCCCATAAAGCTTCATAACAACATACGCATTGACAAGTGACTCTCCAAGTCACACAAAGTGAGCTTCCCGAGCCGCAGACCAGCGAATGCTCAGTCTGGGCTACTGGCGAGCATTTTGTACATGACCTTGTGTGAGGCAGTCGGTAAACGTCTGACGCCGTTGCGCTCTCATATTTATGACTTCGCGTTAGCATAACAAACACCTGCGCATCCTAAGCTCTTGTTCTTGACCTGAACCATACGTCTGGCACTGCTCTAACCATGCGTACCGCGTCGCAATCAGACCGTAAACGGCGTCGCCTAACCGCTTTTGTCTCACAGTTTGTCAGCGTAAGAGCGCATGCCTCTTTTTCCTGGTCTTGCAGTAGCGTGAACAAATGACCACCGTCTGCTCGGCCGAAATTAGGCGGAAGACGCTAACAAGCGTTAGCGTTCTTCCAACCTCTATTATCTTGGACTTATCTACGTAGACAACCCTAGATTTCTAGGCAACCGGTCAAAGTGGAAAAGGTTAGCGGTGCTCATAAACGTGGTCGCGAGGCCTAATTTTCCGCTTGGCCGGGTGCTATTGTATCATTACCCCAACGGTCTCTGCCAGAGGATCCGGGGCTTCTATGGCCATTGGCTTTTTGTTCTTTTTTTGTGACTAGGCTCCACCATGGAAGACGTTTGCACGTGTGACCACTCGGCGCAGGCCGTACCAGCTGCTTTCGGAGGCATACGCCATAAATATCGGAACAATAACGGGGGTGCTATGCAGGAGGGCCCGAGTTTGGCGAAACTCGCAATCTTTACGAGCTCTGAACCCTTTTCAAAGAGCTAAGAATACGAAAAGGCTAAATCCATCCCTCAGCGCGCGCTGCCATTCATGGTTACGATGGAACAAGGCCTCGCGTCAAGGGTGGTCGACAAATTGGGGTGGTGTCTTCAAAGCAGAGGCATCTTCTTTCACTTGTTTGTCGTTCCACTGAGAGCAAAATTGCACCCATGCAAAAAAAGTGACTGACAATTTTACTAACGATGTTCTTTAAAGGTGCGGACTGTTTAGATTCATTTTCAAGAGTTTAGCGTTTGCACTAAGTAACCTTCAGAATGATCAGTACTATGGCCTCGCGGATCAGCTCCGGCTGAGTGCAACGCATCATTGCGGACGTAGCTAATCACCGAGGCTACGTGTATAATTATCATGGTTGGCCAGTAGATTCTAACACGTCGCTCAGCCTTCGCGCGCCCTCTTGGGCCTTTTCTTCCTTGTCTGCTCGCTCCCCGAGCACGTGCGCCCTGCTAATTAGCTAATTGGCTGGGTGGTATACCTAGTTAAAAAGGTCATGGCATACTATGACCAAGGTAATAAAGCCAGGTCATGCTTTTGCCAAGCTTAGCACGCATCTTTACTGATGACATTTCATTGCAGAAACATAACTAAATGAATAAATAAACGTACAAAATAAAACTGACTAAACAAGAAAGGACTGTACTCTTTATTTGAATGTCCGAGTAACGTGGAGTTCGCTAGCACGAATAAGTGGCAAGGAGTGGAATTTCCGCTGCAGTGACTGTCGGCCAGGGCTCTTGAATCGAACCACAAGGGATCGCAAAAAAAGGCAGCCATTTGTTGCGCTAACTGACGCCTTCTTCATTTTTAGTGGACCAGTACGGAGTAGTGAGAGTTCCCCAAATCCTGTGGCACATGCCCTTTTAAAATGATGATAGTTTTCTGGTACGCGGCTCGGAAGCTTGCACTAAGCCACGCAAGGCTTCAAACCGCAAAACTGGACGACTCTGAAGAATAACCTGCTTGCTTCTAGGTTGTTTCAAGGCCTTAACTAGGTGATACATGTAGTCTCGGGTTTCTTCTAATGATTTGGCACGCTTTAGCTGGGTGATGCTAGGGCGTTTCTACGTTTATTCTCAGCGCAGAGAGGTTCGATTTAAACTACACACAATCACGAACACGACACGCACACATCATCATTGGCGCAGGTCTTCCATCGTTTCGGGGACTTCTCGCCGCCGCCATTGCCTTTTCCGTTCCCTAGTATTCTCTCATTGTATGTACTCAGAGTCTCGGCTTGCCACCGTCGCTTTCGAAGCCATTTCTCGGGCTATCTGTTGCCTTCTTCCGTTTTAGTGGACCAGTGATGAGTAGAGGGATTTGCCCAGTTTCTGTGGCAAATACCCGTTTATGTGAATAATAGTTTTCTGGATTGACTCACAAGGTACAATTTTCTCAGCATCTTCGCTTTAAAAAAACGGACTATTTCCCGCTTTTTCTCGGCTAAATTCAATCGCGAACGCCATTCCCAGCTTGTTTCCAGTGACACGCTTAAAATGTCATATGTTGACGGGTATTGGTGATATTTTACGCAGGTGTACGCTTGAACGGCACTCAGCGTGGCTCTCTCCATATCGTCGAGTGTAAACCACTTTGACAGAAAGCAAACGATGTGGCCTAGAAGCTGTTCTTTTTGCGTTCAAGAAGAATATATAGTTCCGTTTGTACTACACATCGTGAATCCTGTCGAAACACTGGATATCCCTTCTGTAGTGGGTATTAGCAAATCCACGAACATGGCAGCACATTTTCAGAACAAAACACCGTCGCCATCACGCCTTCCCTTACGAGGGGGCCTAACCAGGTCCCGAATGGTTTGCCGGCGCCTGCGATATCCCTCGGACGTGACTTTCCGGAGGCATTCGGACTGAGTCGTGCAACGCTATTTTTATAACCGTCCACGTTTACCAAGGCTTTTATTCTGGGCGTCTCGGCATTCCACACTTTCAGCTGTTGCCCAAATATACCTAAACCCGTTCCTTTGACGACGTTTCGTTAATGTTGATCTCAATCCAAGGCCAACAATGTTGCTCTTTTGCACGATAGTAGCCATTTAACCACTCTGAAGTGCTTTCTTTATTTTAGTTCTTCACTCTCATGCAGAGCAATTATAATTAGGCAAGAAACCTGTATTTTGCGGCAGTCTAGCGCAAAAGTCTAAAAAAAAAACAGGAACAAACCTGTTCTAGCCTGAAAGAACGTAATCTGATAACTGGAGTTACAATAGAAACAGCGAAAATTGCTGTTCCGGTACAACCCGACTCGTTTACTGTGATTCCTGGCACAGTTTGACTCCAAACGCTTCCTTCTGGTTTACTTATTTTTGTCGGTTTTTGCGAAGAAAACAAGACGACGCACTGAAACGAGACACAACACAAAAGAAGAAGAAAAGAAAGGAGGCATGACACACAGACAATAAGCGTGAAGCATTGCGGTTTTACGACGTCTAAGCAGTTACGAAAAGAAACGAAGAAATGGAAGCGGTGTGGTACGATGCGACAGACAGTATAGAGTAGACAGTTGGCTTTGGAACGTAGGATTGTTGTTGCTCGCTCCGACGGTGTGGACTGGCCTGCCCATGGCTATGCTGTTAAACGAAGATTAGGAGGTGTGACCAAAGATGATGGAAGCAGATTTGACACGAATTTCAGGTATGTCTTTTAGAAACTTCTCAAGAATTGCGGCCTCAAAATGGATGAGTCATTATCATATCTGCAAAATACGGCGGTGGCGGCGGTGGTGTAATGTGGTGTGTTCACCAACTGAACCATTTTGACAGCGGCAGTCACTGGAAAATAAGCTTTGTGATGTGTGCATGTTAAAGAAGTCATCTTTTTTTCGGCTAGATCATGCACTTACCAACCCGACACGAATAAGCGCTTTTAGATGACCACCTCACCCCTGTGCGGCTGGAGGTGATGCTGTACGCGTTGTTGCACTGCTGAAAAAAGGCACTTGTGCAGGCTGGCACTCTGTCCTTACAGTGTCAATTTGTCAGGTTCCTGGATCGACAGCGGAACACATTCCATAGCACAAGACACTTGAGATGGAAATGTTCGAGTCCAGAAGTTACGTCCTCTTCACCAGCTCAAGCAAGATGTAAAGAAGAAAATGGAACTTCTGCACACTAAAGATGACACCGCATTACTTCTCATAAATGAAAAGAATCATTATTCTACAGTTCATGATAGAACAAAACTTCATGAAAGATGACGCTTGAACTATATATGACCAACACTTGGCTTGCGTGATGCGGGTGAGAAAAATGTTCAGCCCTATTTCGTTTACATCGTAAAAACAAGGCGGGCGAACAAAAATACTGTAACAACATGGCAGTGCGTCACCACGTGTTCCACTGCACTGTTCCTGTCATTCATTTCGGTCGCACCATTCAAGCCCCGCAGCTTTTCAATTATTTCAGGGAGACATTGCCAGCTGATATTACTGCTTTGCATCTCGAGTAGGGTGATAAATATGTAGTATAAAGAAAAAAAAGGACTTTAGGTAAAGGGAAAACCAAGTAAAGAGAAGTATCCCTTTGTAATTTCAAAATGCATAATGACTTACATAGCTTTGCAATGAGTTCCATCAATAAAGCACAGGCTAAAAGATGTTGTTGCATGTTACTTTCATTGGCAAACGCAGACACGCGAATTCACAAAAATCATGTACTCAATCATAGTCTTTTCATATACATGCACAATTACCTGATTTTATGATATACATTTGTATTTATATATAAATACATACACTGGGAAGCACTGCAATTATGTATTACTGCGAAACATAGAAGGCATAATTATGGTAGCCACATGCATCTTCACATAAATTTGCAATCCTAGAAGAGTGCGAACAGCAGGGTATGCTACCGTGATCTGCCAATCGATTCATATGATTTCTTTGTCAACAACTGCTTTGTGCAAAGAAAAATCGCTAAATGAGCCATTGAAAACAAAAGCAGTATTAAAAATGGTGAACTCATGAACGTGTATGCATATGTAACTTACTACGGCACAAAAGAATCTCCCAAGATCAGAGCTTTCTTGAGCCACGAACTCATTTTGCTATCATGTGTAAAGTAGGAACTTTGGCCAAACTTTATGATATGAATGTGAAGTCAATAGCACTACAGCTGCAAAGGTATAGCAGTTCAATGAAATTATTCAGCACAACTACAGCAGGTTCTCCCGCACAGTGCATTTTCTTGGTGGCAATTTCGAGAACTGCAATGCATTTTCTCCTACAGGGGCAGCAGAGTTAGTTTTTACAATCTACGGCACATTAATGTCAGCAGTAAGACGAAGTCAGAGTTGCCGGGCGTTAAAATATTGACTTGAGAGCTCTCGAACTGACAACTCTCTCTCTCGGTGCAACGGCACCTCGCCTGTCGTCGCGAATGGCGCCATGTTAAATATTTCATTGGTTTGTCGTTAGCGTTACGTCATAGTAATGAGAGATCGTAGTAGAACGCGCATAATAGAAATGGGCAGCGGTAAACTTAACATTTTACTCTAAATTTTTCAGGGTCTATAAGGCTTTTGGCTTTGAAAGAACGAAACGGGAAGATGAGAAGATGGCGTCCACGCATACGAAAGGAGTCAGCGAAATTCTGGTTTCAGCCACGTGACCGAACGTTCAGAAGGAGGACTTCTCTTGGGACGGTGTACCGAGCCGAGACAAACGGCTCCTTGATATTCATGGCCTATTTGCATATTTCGCCAGCGCCTGTCATGATGGCGGTGCCACTCACTCTGTCTGTCATTCAAATGGCGCTGTGCCATTATCCTTACAAGCGCGGTCACTGGCGAACGAGGACAACCTACGCCTTTTGGGATCTCACGTTCGTGCGCAGAATTCCTTCTAATTAACGAGGTGATGGCTGTCAGGCACACCGCCGTGACGTGCGTGAA
Organism: Rhipicephalus appendiculatus; assembly: GCA_030522465.1. NCBI lineage: Eukaryota > Metazoa > Arthropoda > Arachnida > Ixodida > Ixodidae > Rhipicephalus > Rhipicephalus appendiculatus. The sequence continues at coordinate 9,996 of JALIZH010022977.1, forward strand.
GATCGCCGGCAGGGTCGCCAGCTACTTTTATTCGGCGTGATTGCTTGCAGTTCGGATAGGCCGAAGCGATCGGTTTTTGGTTTATAATTCACAACATGGACAAGAAAGAGAATCTCCGCCGTTCATGTCATTATCTAAGAGAGAAACGACGCAGTTAGCTTCCGGTCAATGCAAAGCCGCGAGTTCTTTTTATTTTCTCTCTGCGTTCGTCGAAAGATTACAACGTTTCATTTTCAGAACGCTATCTCCAGTTTACAAAAACAAAAGCAAATCCACGTGCCCGTGGTGTATCGGGAAAATGGGAGCAAGAGAAGCTCGACGAGTGCGTGCCTGGCGTCATTTCTTTCCTTCTTTAATTCTTTCTATTCATCGCAATGCACAATGCTCCCTCCAAGCTAGTTTTTTCAACCCTGCCTGGAATTGGCCCTTCATCAACGTGCATAGCAGCGCAATTCATTACTTGCTAGATGCAACAATGACGGGCTTGCGTTCATAATACGGCAGCAATGGGAATCCGGTAACGTGAAATGCCAAGCCATCTCGATAAAATATGAGATGGCCATATAAGAAACGCCTGATGGCCGACAAGTCCAAGATCGAGAGAATATCTATTATTAAAAAACAGAGGGTACAAATACTGATGCGACTGGCGTACCATCGTGGGCCGCTTTTCTATACTCTCGCCAGTACCAACGTTCTCGTGCACAATGCCCAAATCTGTGAGTTACAAACGTTTCGCTTACCCTTTAATGCCTGAATTATGAAAGCGTGCAAGAAAAAAAATTCATTTTTCATTTATTGGCTGTAAATAGGACCCTTTACTAAATTCCGCAGTTATATTACCTAAAATGCAACTTTATTGCATACTTTTAGGTTTGTCGCGAATTCGCGACAACCGGCACTAAAGCCAATATATGGCTCATTACACGGATGTGTTCAAGGCAACGCAACTATGGCATCTACGCATCAATAAAGCAGATCTACTCAGTTCGACGCAACTTTGAGCCTCTGGCAAAGATTTATTTCAGAGCAACCGTATCCTACAGTCAACAATCTACAGCAAAACATCCTCTACCCAGTAATTGGTAAGAGCACGGCATTTCACGGCTGGTGAAAATCCAGAAAGCAGTTTGCATTCTTGTTCAAACATAAGTGAACATTGCACTTTGTGCATTTGACAACGGTGTGACCCTTGCACCCTGGTTGATCTACCACTTCTTCTTCATCCTCACTGCTCGATGAAGACGCGCGGGCTTGCACATGAGGATCATAATCGACATCGTCGTCTTCGCTGTCACTGAGAGAGCTATTGTCGCTCTTACCTTAAGGCGGCAAGCGTGTGCGAAGCCCTTTTTTCCCATAAAATGAGCGGGAATCCATCATCTGCCAATAATCAAAAACGAACCTGTCATACCGGCAGTCACCACTGACTGACTCAAATGCCGGATGTCGCGAATTCGCGACATACCACAAAAGCGAGGATCGCGCGGCAAAAAACATATTTCAACACAACGTAACATGTTGTGTGGAACCTCTTGAGTCCAGGCATACCGAAAAAATTTTATAGGAGATCGAAATTACCTCTGTCAGGCAGAAAACAACTAAGAAGTGAGAGCTATTTGCACGTGCTTCGCGCCCATCGACAACTGATACACAACACTGGGTTCCAGCTTTGAACATCTGACCCGAGATGGCGCTAGATCTCTCATAATCAAAGCTACGTTCCTCGCAAATACGTGAGAGCCGTCGTTGAAGGCCGCGCGCGTTTCGTGATTTGCTTGGACAGCGTCTTTCGGTATGTCGCGAATTCGCGACAACCGGCAGTAAAGGGTTAATAAAATGTCACTGTATAGGTCGCTACGGTTTCTAAGGTCAGGGGACAGTTTAATACTGTAATTACGTAGTTTTCATTTCCCGTAGTTTACACATGAAAGTATTTACGTTAATGCGCGCATGCATTAGCAAGGAACCGTAGAATTTACCGTCGTTAAAGAACTGCTCATATTCACCTTCTTTTCTGTACAGTTCCTTGAAGGGCCCGTCAACAGGCTCCTACTTTTTTTTTAACGCCCCCCCCAAACAAGCTCGCTAATTCGTACAGTAGATCGCGTTGATCACGTTTCCCGAATATTACAGCGCTGCGCGCCGCGCAGACCCTCCATTTCGAAAAACAATTCCCGCGCTGCTTTCCTACACCTGACCAATAATCCTTGTACGCGCAGTGACGTAAAGTCGGCGATCGCCGACCTGACGTGGCACTGAGCTCGTCGATTGGTCTTTTGCCCTACGAAACGGCGCCTTGGCCCTGCGGTGGTGCGGTTTCGGCCGCGCAGTACGCATTTTCATTTTCCTGTGCTGCCCTCTGCCGTTTTGTAGAGCCCGAGACTACCGGGAGAAGCGGTATTGCCAGAACGAAAGCCTCCGAGATAAAGAGGCGTCTCGCTACTTTACCGCTAGGGAAAGGGTCGTCTCTTCGCATCGCGCTTCCTCCCTGCGCCGCTGACACGTGCTCATGTGGGGGAAGCCCTGCTCGGTCGTTGGCTGCGCGCCGATGATGTATCACTGACGTCGTGTCACGTTGCCGAAGTGGGCGGAGTCACGACGACGGGCTACGCCTCCACCTTTCTAAGGCGGTGAAGGGTGGCGAGGCCGCGCGAAAATTTGAAACCAGCTGAAACAGATGTTCTAACCCCTGTAACTTCCTTATTATTGCGCGTATTCGCAAAATTCTTGCGGCAGCATGTTCACATAGCAAAAGTGCACATATTTCTCTCTATAACAATGTTTGGACCTCGGGGTTGTTGACGGGCCCTTTAAAGACGTCCCAAAATACCCCATAGATAGCGCCAAATTGTGACGGCGAACCAAATAGATAACAAGAGGGTCTCCTTACGCCGATTTAGCCAAGCTTTACGAAAATCAATCCCATGCCACCTTCCTGGAATGGCTACATATTAATAATTATATTCCATGGAAAAATCAGCCAAAATATCGAGTTTTCTTAGGGGCATCTCAACGCTCCGCGGATGTATAATTCGGAGCTAGGCGCAGTACATTAATAAAGGATACGGATCGCCCTAGGCAGGTTTTGTTTTCTTTTATTTTGCACTTGAACCCATGTGAAGCGCTGGCTATCCCAAAATCACGAATTTTTATCTCTACTAATAGAGAAGAAACAAAAGTAAACACTCAACAGCAATTCAACTCGCTTTACTCTTATCGCCCGAAAAGGTCTCCATGGCCACTGGCAACAAAAGCGCCGTCTATGATATGCAGTATGGTCGCCGCAGATGAGTTAGAGCTCATATATGTATTTCTTGCTTTACATAAATAAAGAGAAAAGTACAAGTCCTTCTTCCTTTACGAAAAGGCACAAGCCGCACTGTCATTTATAAACACTCGGCAAGGTTACTGTCCACTAGAAAATAACGGATAAAACATTAGGCATTTGCTTATCGCGACAACGACCCAAAGTCCTAGCGTATTAATCTGTAAGAGAGGTATTGTCTAGAAAAAAATAATGAAAACAATGCAATGCGGCAGGCAGTTAACAGCAGGAGAACGAGCAGAGACTGTAATCGGGCGCAAATTCGTAAAATGTCTCTTTCTTAAGTGGGTTTTCCTAATTGTCAGCCGGCTTGACTAGTGATATGTTCCGCATCGGGATTGGCTGAAATAATGAGCAGCGCCAGGACACGCCAGAACATTGCTAATAACATTAATAATAATAATATTAATAATAATAATAATAATAATAATAATAATAATAATAATAATAATAATAATAATAATAATAATAATAATCAGCGAATGTCTTTATTTCGTATTATCCGTATCCATATTCGCGGTCTCTAATAACCTTTTGTTACCTAAAGTTCGCAATTATTATGGAAAAATGAGCATTGTTTTTTCATCAATTTCATTGTGGAATTCGCAATCACGTGATTTGAAAAACATAATGCACATACATGTTTTCAAGGGAAAATTAAAGAAGTGTTTATTCAATGTATAACTTCTGCATTTCGTTAATTTCGTGGAGTTGCTTTGTATGTATATAATTCGCTAAGTGCTAACCTGAACATTCGGTAATGTCCTTGTTAATTGTAACACTTAAAAAACGCTCTTATTCCTGGTTCATAATTTAGTTTTTCCATTGTATTAACAGAGAAGGTCCCGCCTGCGGTTGGTAACCTTGGGACCTCCTCCTGCATATTCACCTGCAATGTACTACATTTTTGACGCTACTAAAAAAATATTGATTGATTGATTTCAAATTCATGCACTCCGCATTTTTTACCCCAAATATTTCGTTAGTGTGAGCCGCATCTTCGGAAGCAGCATTAAAAATATAATTTCTTTCATACACCACGTACACAAGAAACTGCAGCTTGATTTCAAATATTCATTCTTTTTCGCATCCCTCTAAAGAAAAAGTATGCGGCAGCTTTGCACTAGGCTTGCAAAGCCTCAAGGAAGTGTGGAGCTTGGCTGCCTTTGTTGTTCTTGTTCACATTCAACAGTGGCTCACACCCACTTTGCTTCTCTTCGATTTTCTTTTTCTTTCCTTGGCTATTTCTTTATTTTTTTTTCCTCTTCGCGTTTTCTCTGCCTTTAGTCGGCCGTTTTTTCTGCCTTTTTCTTTCTATATTTCTATTCATTTCTTATTCTCTCTCTTTATCTATTTCTTTCTCTTTCCTCCTTTTTCTATTTTTCTTCGTATTTTTCACGTTTCTCTTTCTATTTCGCGCTTGCTTCCTGTGCTGCTCTATTTTTATACCTGGTTTTAAAGTGCTCCGCACTTATCATTGACAACTCGCTCGACGGACAAGAGGAAGAAGACTTCTTGGCGCGGGCGTGTGCACCAGATGGCTATGCTATTGGTGGTTTTGCCTGCGCTACGCCAAGCTACCACCACACTATACGAAGACTGCATATGACAGCATACGACAGCCCGGCCCCTTTACCTGCTCCGCACTTAAAACACGACCTGCGTGCGCCCCACACCGTTTTTTTTCCTTTTGCGCGACAGCACCAATGGAAGAAGAATAGAGCAGATAAGACGAAAGTTGCTTACAGGGCAGTGTAGCACGTGGTCGGTCGTTTGAAATAATAAATGAAGGTTCCGTAGAAATGACACAAATATCAGGCTGTCCTGGCGTTATCGTGTGCGCCGGGGCATAACGCGTAGCCCTGAGCTTAGCGTCCTGGAAATGTGAAAGCCACAAAAGCTGCTAAATGTGTACTGAACGTTGTGAACAAAGTTAAATAAAGCGCGGTTGCTATACAAGCGCAGAGTTTATGGAGGGGATAAGCTCATTAGGTAGAAACTGTTACTCAACAACCTTAAGGACGTAGACTCTCTTTTTCTTGTTTTTTTTTTTTTTGCTACACGTAAAGGACCATGGTGGATCCTGCTTACAGTTCCTACCTTTTATGAGCTGCAACAGGGTCTTGCAGTCCATAGCCTGATCCGCGTTACATATCTGACGGCGTTCTCGATAAGAAGGTTAGCTGCATTAGAGAAAGGAGCATAACAAAGCATTGGTAATAACTTTCGTGGAGAGATAAAGAAAGCACCCTGGATGACTAGTATAGCAAAAGTCTGGTTCGTATGTCGCTGGTTACAATGGTAACCAACACTAGGATATAAAGATAAGTTTTGGTTAAACCGGGTGACGATGCGCTAGCATTAGTCTCTTATACAGGGGCGAAGTGTGCCGTAAGCCAGCTCAGCGAGAAAAGTTCTCTGGCGAAAGCGTTCGATGAATCGTCAAATACGAAGGTGACCGGCAGCGTCGGCGTCAACGAGAGTGATGAGAAACATGGTCGTGTCATAACGTCATAATAACGTTACATGTAGCCGCAATATAGCACATTATCATATGACATCGTCGTTTGGTCTAAGCTGGGCCGATCACGGAGGCACTACGAAATTCCCTGTGGTGCAGAAAGCTCCGAATGCCTGCGATACCGGAGGCCGCGTAAAACTACGTAAGGTGCAAAAGCTTCCGTGTGGAAGGGGAGGCGAGGAGGGGAGGATTTGCACAATCGATATAGATGAAAGAGATGACGATAGCTTTGGCCATCGATAATAATAATTGTTGGAGTACAACGTCCCAAAACCACGATATATTTGAGAGACGCCGTAGTGGGGTAGCTTTGACCATCGAGTCCTCTTAGGCGAGGGCATAAGGGACTTGATGGTGATGATGATGAAGATGAATTAATTGTATTCCGGTCCAGAGAACACACAGGGGAGACCTCGCTCCACCCGGCTGGGCGGCGATCTTGTGCAGCCCCGAACTCCATAAGGCACCTCGTCAATTTCTCCTGCTGGAATGCGCCGCCAGCGACTAGACAGCTTCCATTCTCATCATTTAACCGTATTTTCCTTCCAACTATCGCAACCGATTTTCTTTAGGAGGGTCAGGTAAATTTTGTTGGTTTTTCGTTCTACTTTGCTATTTTCATTTGAACTTTAGCAAGCTCCATGGCACTTCCTTATATTCTACAAGTAAAGCTTCCTTTGCGAAGTACCGGATAAAGGGCCAACTAGATTTCGCAACTTCCGAAAGATAACAGCTGGATTATGCCCACCTTCCATCATCCTTACAGTCGACTTTCATTTTTCGACATATATGATCTTTTTCGGTAACTTCTAGGCTCTAAGAGAGTGGACTAAGCCTTGAGAGTTATTCGCTGTTCTTCATTTAGAGCTTTTTCTTTTTTAGTTAACCGTATTATTTTATGTATTCAAAGCTTAATTCAGGGATAGCGGCTTTCTTTGCCCTGTCTATCTTTGCCTTTATCTCTGCACTGGCTGGCAACGCCCCTGACTTTATTTTACCTTCCTCTAGCTACTCTATCACGCTATGCAAGATCGTGCTTTTCTCGGTCCTCATCTTATAATATTGGTTGCCATCATTCTTTGGAGGCAAGCTCATCGTTCACAAGTAAGGAAAACTGCTAAAAGGATTAGAGCCAACACAGAGAACTATTGCATCAGATGGTACCGTATAGGATAGGCAGCGGTGCTGGTTAGCGCAAAGTCAGGAAATGCACAGCCATCAATCTCGGACTCTAGGTATAGTTAATTGCAAGAAGCTACGTGCACTCTGCAGCTACGTAAGTGCCTTTCCACGTTACAAGTAAGATAAATTAGGCCATCCATGACTGTCCATATATTTTTCTATTCACAAGTCACTGTAAGTAGGGTAGACAGATTATTTAATAGCAAGAAGGAATGTTAACGCCTTAGAAAGCGTTCGGCACTGAAGTTTTTATCGCATGGAAAACCTGCCTGTACCGTAAATGACTACGTAGCGTGCATTTTTTTGCACAAGTAACACTGCAAACGCTATTGTCACTCTCGTGAACTGATTGCAACTTAAAAGCAAAGAGATGTGCTACATGGTACTTTCAAAACCGGATCAATTTAAGCTCGGAGAAGCCCACTAGTCACGAACAAAAATGATCATCATCAGGAACCGGCACGGGCAACAGGGCTCATGCATGTGATGCAATAGCCCTGACGGGCAAGAGAACAAGTACACAGCGAGAGAAAGAAAGAAATAGAAAAAAAAAAGAAAAATTGACGGAAGGAATGAAAACAAAGACAAAAAAAGATACAGACAGAGATGGAACACGCACAGGGATACGAAAAAAAAGAAAGAGACGGAGAAAGAGCACATCACAGAAAATGAAATAAAGAGATAGAAAGAAAAAGAGATAGGAAGAGCAGGCGAAAATAGATTGAGGGAAAGAAATGGAACAAAGAGAAAGAAAGAAATAGCGAGAAAGGGCAAGAAATATGAAATATAAATATACAGGAATAGAAATATAAAGAAAAAGACAGAGAGAAGGGTAAAAAGAGAAAGAAAGAGGGGAAGAAAGAAAGATGTAAAGAGAAACAATGAAGACCATCCACCTCCGCACTTGCTTGAGGCTTGGCGCCACTAGTACGAAGGGGCCCTAATTTGTTTTGGGCTGAAAATGAATGAAAAATTGATGTCTCATTTTGAAGGATCATTCAGCGAAAAGAAAGCCAATAGAGCAAATTGAATATATGAAGTAACTAGAAGGCAAGTATTTTGGAGCACACACATAAACATAGAGAGAGAGAGAGAGAGAGAGAGTAGGAAAGTTCTACTTGTATGAGGTGACTTGCATACTGCTTGTACGACTTGTGTGTTTCGTTGCTCTCCTTCACAACAGGTGCTACGATGACGTGTGGAGTTAAAGTTATGCCTTTAAATTAATTCAAATTTGTGTGCACAGGGCTAAGCAATGCTACGAAGATGTAAACGCGAAAACACAGACCAACTTTAAAAACGCGACTTTAACACATTTGCTTAATTAATTATGAAAAACGAACAGGCATATTGTAAAAATGTTTCTTGCAGTGACTAAGTTAGGTTTTTTAAAAACATTCTGCATGTGCCGAGAAAAACAGCGCTAAAATACAGGACAAGGAAGGGCATGACACAGTGGTGCCGTTGTCTCATGTCCTGTCTTCACCGTCTTTTTAGCGCTGCTTTTATCCGCATAATCATGAACCAACCAGCCCAAAGGTGTACCCTACTGATTTTCATTATATGAGATAAATAATATATTTTATAGTGAACCAAAAAAAAAATACGACCATATGGGAAATTCGGCTGGTTCTCTTAGCCCATCGCACAAACTTCGCATTCTGCTCATCAAACAAGCCTATCACTCTTCAGGGTACTTTATCTTCACCCACATCTAAACATTCCCACCTGATCACTAAAATTAACACCGTTTCTGCTAATACACTCTAACAAATGATCCAGTGTGTTAAGTGTCTTTTTTTCCCTCAAGCAATAATCGTCATCTATCTTGCGTTCCTTCCTTTCCTTGCATTATCGTCGCGCGCCCGGCAGTTTCAGGTCACGAATGACATGCGCGTTATCAGCTTGACATAGCATTCTTGATAGGAAAGTGGACTGCGCCGAGTTTTCAAGGAAGCGCAAGCAAGCCGGATGACGATTATTGTTGTGGGAACAAAAATGATACCCATTTTACTCGATAACTTTTTAGAGTGTAGAGAATAAAACACTTCTTGGTTCCTTCAGCAAAGTCGAGAAACTTCCCAGGCGTTTTATAGAGCACCTCATGAAATGCAAAACGAAAAAAAAAAGTACACTAATGTTCTTCGCTTTTATGGTGTAGATTAAAAAAGCATTATCATAAAATAAATAATGTCGTTTTGCTTGCCAAAACCACGAAACTATAATGAGGTGCGCCGTAGTGGAAAATATGAGACTAATTTTGACGACCCGGCGTTCAATAAAGTGTGCTTAAATTGATCTACAAAGGTGTTTGGTTTTTGTTTTTTGCCAAGTCCCGTACGCTCTCAAAATCTGGCCATTTTGGTTTTATAGTGAACCCGCGTCCCGCTCAAAGCAGCGGGATATCACAGTTGCTTAGCTCCCTCATTACGATTTAACATATAAATATATGGTCCACAAAATCGTAAATTTCAAAAAAACACTTTGTCCTCCGATCTAAACCTAAAATAGATACGCACAAGGGCATCAAATGTTTTGCACTGAATGATTAGCTTCGGTGTCGCAAATGTGCTTGTAGCAGAGTTTGACGCTCGAAGCGCTAATTTCGCGGTACCCCCTGGCGTATTCAGATACGATGACAGTCTGTTTTTTCTGACTTAAACCAGATTTCGCTGTCTAATGCACAGATCAATCATACTGTGTACCATAGAAGCAAGATTAACTAGTAGTGATCAAGCGCCGAATCAACAAACTTCCCTTTCGTAACTACGTTTTCCCAATGGACAGCCGGGTTCACTAACAATATCTCCTCTATCGTGAGTGCCTGAATATTTTAGTATATAAAACTTCAGCGTAAGAGGTTTTTGTAATGTTGCCCTACTTTTCGGTCTTGTGAGAAGGCTTACAGAAAAAGGCAAGAGGGGTGCGAAAGCCACGCGCTTGCTTACAAGTAATCGAGCCAGTACTTCGATTCATTAAATCCCATTATCTGTGCGCGTCTGACAGCTTGCTTAATTTTTGCCCAGCGAAAAGATAAAAATAGCTGGAGATAAGAACAAAGATATTTCTGCTTTTCTGTGGAGTCTCATACTTTCGGTTCAGGATCAGTAAGCTGGCCGTGCGATGAAGAAATAGAAACAGGAACGCCCGCGTTGTTAGCACCGGAAAGATTTATTTTCTGCTCTCTGAAGTTTCTTCTTTTAACGAAAACATGCAGAGCTACAGAGTGTTTAAGATAAACAGGAAGATGTATCCTAGAGTAAACACTGCAACGGGACACCCTTCCATTGAACTTAAGGATTCCACTGGATGTGAAGGCTCAATAAAGCAGGCTAAAAAAAAAATAACAAGAACCAGGCACGAAGCAGCAGTGAAAACTATGAACTCTTCGAACCACTTAATATGCAAATCAGAGGTGGCGCAGCAGCAATTTCCGTTTGTGAAAACGCTATACAGCAATACAGAAGCTATACAGCAATACAGAGGCCAGGAACATTTACAAAGCAAGAATTAAGCTGCTTCGATAACAGCCGAAAGAGAGTTGCTTTTCCTGGTGTACACAAACGGCGGTCTTGCGGAAGTAAAACTTTGGCGACGTGGTCGCACTTACGACGAAGCTCTGTAACGAAAGCCCTTCTAGGTGCTAAACAAAACGCGGGTGCTAAAGGAGTGTCTAATGCATACTCGTTGGTTGGGTTGCTTTGCTCGAGTCGGATTTTCTTCAGTGTCCCTAGTTTGTTTGTCATTTTTTTAGTTTTTTTTTCCAACATTCACACAGTTTGTCGGCGCTTTCATGCGTCAGTCTGCGTCGCGATTGTGCTGCAGTCGACTAGATCCCTTTATCTTGTGCAAGGATGTACGTAGACAAACTGTTTGTTGAGCCAGCATTCGGCTACTTATAGCACCATGGTACGTTAAAAGGTACGTGCCTGACCTTGCGTTAGGGCACTAGGTTGGCAGCGTGAACTCGACACAAGGACAAAAGTATTAAGGCACGAAGAAGATCCCAATGATCTACGAACAAGCCCACTTTGTGACTCTCGGTCACCTTCATTTCTTTTTTTTCTTTTTTTTTGCATTGTCGAATGGTTCGGCAGCGAGCCTCTATGCTTGAACATCCGTGCGTTCTATCTCATCGCAAATAATAATTATTGCTACAGCTAACTGAAGCTTCCGTTACAGAGATACAGGGCGCTAGGTGCGTGAGCCAGCACTTCGTGCACCTGCATGAAACAACTGTACAGGGTTGCCGTTGGTGGCTACTTTGCGCCAAATTGGCTACTTTTCGACCCCGTCTGGCGACAAAAATTTGCAGTTGGCGCCATGGCTATTTTGTGGCTACTTTTAAAGTGCTGATTTGGTGCATTAAGTAGCCATTTTTTTCTCATTTTTGCAGACGAAACACATTGTTTTTAAGCTTTTCTCTCGCTTCAGCGGATGCGTGCGGTCGTCCTCCACCCATCAGTAGGCTGGTGCGCATCGAGGCACCCTTACGCGACGCTTAGCGCGTCTCCAAATACGGAGTGGCGAAGTTGCGTGCATAGTGACGAACACGTGGCCAGCTCGGTGCTCAAGCTTCCCGCCATCTATTGTGATGCTACGCGCAAGTTTTACGAATAATTCTGATGCGCAGTGCGTGTTCTCGTGTAAACTTGGGAAAACAGACATCTGCAACAATATTTAGCTGGCCTGTTCATTTACGACCAGAATTTGGTCTGCAGCTTCAACGAAAATTTGTTTCAACTTTACATGTTCCTTCTGACTTGCTGGCTGGAATATTCTAATATAACCTCGTGTCTGGCAAGAACTCATATTTTCTACATAAAATATATGCACGCGTAATGAATTTATCATAATTCGTTCACTTAATTTATTTCCAACTTATCAGTGGCTTTCTATGCTCTTACTTATTCAAAATGGTATTATTTATTGATTAATACTAAAGAATCTGCTCATAATACCACTTCTGTTCCACTTGGCTACAAATTTGGCGACAATATTAAATGGCATGGCTACTTTTGGCTACTTTTGGCTTGAGTTCTGGCTCCTTTTCCAAAGTCCACCCAACGGCAACCCTGCAACTGTATTTCGAGTCGTGCGAAGTTACTTCAGGGCGACCCTCAACACAGGCCTAGGTATGGGACGCAAGCCCCTGGCCACGGGTGGCTTCCTGAGCTCGCTGAACGCCCAGAGTTAGTGCACCCTAACCAAAATGAATTGAGTTACGTAAACAGGCTCACGTGGATTTATTACGGCAAAAAGAACGCGCGGATTCACTGTTCAGTGCATTAGTCTGGGTTATCTTTCCTGGATTTTACTTAAGTTTACTCTATTATAACATTCTTGTTCACGTGAAATCCCCGTCGCTAGACTTGCGCATATTCATAACATTTTTATGCAAATTGGGTTCGAGGTTGAGGGTCGTCAGGTCCACATTTTCCACTATTGTCTCAGCGCTTCAAGCCCTTTTTATTAAACCTCAAACATTCCTCCCAACCCAATCATCTTCCAGCACTCGCAGGCTATGCAACGTGCTAACGGCATTCAGATCCATTACAATGTAAGTGCTTGTCAAATTGTTAACGACATACATATAGATCTGGATCAGTCATCACCAAACTTCCCCAAAATTTTGGCGACCACCTCAAATGCACTGGTAAGAGAATTGTGCTCATTTCTTGCATTGCGAACAGTGAATGCCTGAAATACTCTGGAGAAAAAAAAAAACATTGGTCACATGAGAGCCTTCCGAACTTCGCAAAATATGGTCAGCATCGTTTGCCAGAAGAATTATTCTTAGATTATCGTTTCTTGTTTCAATATCAAATTTTGCTTAGAAGCCGTAATGACATTAAAGTAATATTATTCAGCTTCGATAGCTTAGTCTAATGCATTTGCTTAGATCGTAAGCAAATGCATAAGACTAAGGTGTCAAAGCTGCATAATATTACTTCAATTTTTCAGTTGTACGCCCTTCCCCAAAATTTGCCAAAATGCTACACGTTCGCTTTTTTTTTTCATTGCAATATTTCGCTTTATATGCATGAATATCTCATCAATGAATGCTTACTCTAAATTTTAAGAGAAAAATCACGTATTTGTAGAAATAATTGGGTCGTTCTACATTGAGACAATATACACGAAGCAGTGCTCCAATTATAAAACAACTTGATACCTCAATCAAAAGGAAATTCATAGTTATTATTAAATGGGAAGTTTTATCATTACATTTTTTTTTTGTTTTAAAGAAGAAAATAGTTTTTGAAGTTCCCCGTTGGCGGCCTTCTTCTCCTATTGCCGACGCCAGCTTCCTCCTTGAAGGTCACCATTGCCGAGAGAGGGAAACCCAATTCAAAATAGAGAAATTTCTAAAAAGGTCTTACATCGCTTGACTTGTGCTTGTCCTTCAACCCGTAACAGTTCTCGTTCGCAGCGAATGACACAAAGTGGTAATGAAATTTTAATAGCGGCTACACCTGCAAAGCGTCCAACATTCACAGCTAAAGACGTTCGCCCAGCGAATCCGTTTGCCGAATTCATCATGCACGCACCTACGCTGGATTATTTTCAACGACAGGAGTTATGTAGAATGCACACTCTTTATAAAAGCAACCGAAAATCATTCAATGTAAAAATTTTGGCTGTTATCCGTTGTTAACTTTTTAACGTTTTTTTTTTGACGCCCAGTATGCTACTGGAAAGGACGTTGCACAATTACACGATAATTTTTAAATGCGAATGCATTTCATAGTCAGGCTATGTCAGGGCATCCGGCGTTGGCGTTGTGCGGCGTTGGCGTTGTCCGCGGAGGAGGAGGATAGGTTGAGGAGGTGTGCGCGCCGGCAGGTGTTAGATGTGAAGCATCTTATGGCGAAGCTTAATCCGGTGGTGGTGGTGTACGGCGTGACCGCCCTTACTGCGCATGCGCAAACCCTTTAAAAAAAAATAAAGATAAAAAACCTCCTCTCTCCCTCTCTCTCCCCTAAGGCATCCCTCCCCGCGGCAACCACACCCTCACTGCGCATGCGCCACCCTCTCTCCCCTGCTACGCTCCCCCCCTCTCTCCTCTAGGCATCCCTGCCCGCGCTGTCCACACTCCCCACTGCGCATGCGCGTCCCACCTCTCTTCTTCTCTCCTACGCTCCCCCTCTCTTCTCTAGGCATCTCTGCCCGCAGCGTCCACACTCCCACTGCGCATGCGCACCCCACCTCTCTCCTCTCCTACGCTCCCCCCCCTCTCCCTCTCTCGCCTGGCGACGCCGACACAGGCAGCGTCTGCTGCGAGTTTCTTGGTTGAAAAAACCGACTGCTCGCGCTGCACAACCGTTCACTGGCCACCCCGTATATATGGCAATGAATCTTGACCTCCAAGGTGGTGCCGGTGGGAAATTTCTCCTGTGCGTTGTTGAACAATAAAAATTCGCAGCGTGCGCGTTAACTAAAAGCGGTCTGCGGCGGAGCTCGGCGGAGCTATATATGAAAAAAAATTAAAAAAATAAATAAATAATTAAAAAAAACAAGAAAAAGCAAAAAAAAAAAAAAAGGCGCTGCGCCGTGCTCCCGACCGGGCTGCAGAAATTAGGCGCCTTTTCCTTCTTCAAACCACAACCACCATATATAAATGGAGTGAAGCGCGCGCGAAATGCATTCGCATTTCCTCACGATTCCCTTCGGGGAGGTGAGGGGGCTTTTTAGACACCAACGGCTCCCATCGAATACGTTTCCTTAGAGGCTGCCCATTATGTCGGCGAAGCAGTGACGGCGCTGTAGCATTTACGTTGCCATGAATTTCCTCTGTCACAGAAAAGAGTAGAAATAAGTCGTTGAAAAATGTGATATAGAATGTTTTTTTTTAGAACAGTGGTTCTCCTATGAACACTGTCACTAATTGCGAATGCCGTTTTTAAACCGCTGTAGAGGGGGGCTAGGTGAAGGCCTTGGTCGGTGCGAATATAGTGATAACTGATAAGATATATAAGGATAAAAGAGATATATTGGCAATATTAATGACGATTTCTGCAGTTCTACATCCCAAAACAACGATATGACTATGAGAGACTCTGTAGTGAAGGGTTCCGATAATTTCTACTATCTGGTGTTCTTTAACGTACCCTGATATCGCACGGTAAACCGGTCTTTGGAATTTCGCCTTCATCGAAATGTGACCGTCACGGCTGGGATCGAAGCCGCGACCATCTGGTCAGCAGCCGAGCACAGCCACTGCTTAGGAACACAGATTAGGAATGAACATTAGCAATACAACCAAAACGGCATGTAATACATCTCTACCAACGCGCTGCGTTCTCCCACTCCTCTTAATTCACGATCTTTTTATCAGTAGCTCTTATTATTACTTAACAATACGTGGGATATTGTGTGCCAAAACCACGATATTATTATGAGGCCTGCCGTAGTGGAGGGTTTCGGAAATTTCGATCCCCTGGTGTTAATAAAGTGGATTCATATCGCAAACAACACGTGCTTCTAGCATTCCTGCTCCATGGAAATGCGATTGTCGCGGGCGGGATGGAGCCCGCGACTTTCGAGTCCCCAGACGATCACTATAACCACTGTGCCCATCAGGCGGACTTCTAAGTGGCTCTGGTCACAGCGCAGTGGTAATGAATTGACATAAATCATGTTTGCTCTCTTCAAACTTCTTTCATATCTTTTTTCTTAACATTCAGTTTTTGTTGCTTCATTATTGGCATTATTATTTCTCCGATACCCCCTTCTGCTTCGTGCCCCAGCCCGCATATTAGGTGCGTTCCGTTATGAAAAACAAATCACCATCAACATCTTGGTGGCCAAGACGACAGTGTGATATCAGCGGGGTGTCGAGGTCCGAAGTCCTTGACAAATGATGATGGCTTTCGGGTAAGCGCCGGCTATTCCCTCTTCGAGATCCCAAATCCAAAGTAATAAATTACGTGCGAGCTTCGCGTTGCTTAAATTGGAAAGTAGAAAGAAAGAGTGGCTACATTTTCTAAACACTAAATATTGCCCACCAAGGGAGGTCACTGAACTCACCACGGAGGCCTTTTTACACCAACCTCATTTTACAATGAGTTCTTTTTAAAGTATTTTGCTGAAGGCATCGTTAAGACATCATCGACTTGCAGTGTTAACGGAGTAAACGCTAAAATTCAGGACTAAGTAACGCTCGCATTTTTGTTTCCAGCGTATACACTTTGTGCCATATCGATGTAATTTTTGTCTTGAAAACTTACACCAGAGCCAATACTACCTTTATCGGCCAGATTTGAAGCGATATGAAACGGCTTTTCACGACAAATTACTGATGGTGGTCGCTAACACCGAAAAAGAAATGTCGCGTTACAATCCGTGTGATGTACGCTTAAAGGGATACTAAAGGCAAATAATTTATTTCTCAGTGAAAGGGCGATGCTTAGGAATGTCTAAAACGTGAATGTAATCAACAGCGGTGTTCTACTAATAGAGAAATTAAGGAAAACTGTAGGACACAATATGCGCCACAAGTGGAGCATTTTGGAATGAGCCCAATTGTGTCAAGGGTGCCGAGTAGAATTAATCAATAGTACTCAAAATACTTATGACAGAAAAGAACATTCCTGACATGAGAAGAGTAACAAAACGCTGCTTCTGCTATTTCTGTTTCAGTAATGGAAATAAGAACTTATTTTTGTTACCATGGAGAACGGCGCGGAATGGTCGTAACGTTCCGTTTTCGCCTGTTTTCGCTTCGCTAACGTGGTCGCGTCTCAGTGGTAGTTCGACTGATGCGTGTGTTTGCGCGCTCATGAAAGTCCTTCTAATGAAAAGTTTGACAAAATGCGGCGCCCGTGTGATGATGTGGATGCCCGAATGGTGTGCGCCACTTGATCTGCAGCAAAAACCCGATGTGACTTTCCTCTGGGTGCCGAAGAATGAAGCCCTACGCTCGAGGTGGCTGAGTGCCGTGCCTCGAGAACCATCGCGACAACCTTCGATGGTTGCTGTTGCTGCTGTGGCTCTCGCTACTTTTGCCCTGCTACTACTGTGCTGCAGTTGCTAGCCGAGCCATGCCATGCGATCTGTTGATGGCCGTCATTGTGCTGTACGTGCACGAAACCGCATCGTCGCCTGCCGGGAATTAAAGGCGGGCAACGTTGGGCAAGGCATCTGTTACGTCAGAAGGACTCTTCAGACAGGCTCTTTGAGGTGCGATAACACAGTGCGGCCCAACAAAACGAGATTTTATTTCATAATATCAATTTCCTTGGCACGATACAGGCACTACGAGGTTTCTCGCACGCTAATTCAACAATCAACGTTCAACTTAGTACTTGCTTTTAGTGTCCCTTTAAGTAACGTCCAGGCTCATGAATATGTCGTTGCTGAACAAGAACAACAAAGATAATTTGAAGCTTAAGATTGTTTAATACATATGGATGGAAATTTTAAAATATGTGGCTGAAAAAATAGCCAAGCATTTTCGTACGAGAAAGTTAACAGCATTTAAACAGAAATAGTAAAGAAACGAACGATGATAGTTGTCAATGCGAGCAAGTAATGCCGAAGATGCGCATTGAACCCTGCTGACGAATACGAAACACTAAGCCACTTGCACACATAAAATGTTGCGAAGAGCTTTAAAATCATCTGAAATTTAATTAGCTTAAATTGCTAAATAATGTCCATTGTAACTATGCGTATATTTTTGGAATATGAAACCCACTGATGTCACTTATCATTCCTATTAATGGGGTGCGTCACACTTCTCATCCGATTTCTCTTATTTTAAATAATGTACACAATATTACGGAGATAATAGGGGTGGTGAAAGTACACGGTAACATATTCGTCTTATTTTCGATGCAGCTGCATTGCAGAAAAACAAATACAACGCCCATGCGTCAGGCTTCAAGCAAAGGTAAAAAAAACACTATGTCCTGGATTTCCTCTAATGCATCGCATCGACTTGGATTTCCTCGGACTCAATTGGATTTCCTCGGACTGGGACTAATGCATCGCATGAACAACGATGTCCTGAATTTCTTCTAATGCATCGCAATGCATCGCATTGAAGCATATAACACCGAGACTCCCGAATTATTTTTTTTCTTTAACGATAATGTGTACACTTCTTGTCACAAGCACTTTCTTCCCAGATGTTACTTGATCGAAGGCACTAAGGCACGAACTGATTTTTCCTTCGTATCAAATTCTGCTTCGCGCACATGCGCATGGAATACGTTATCCTGGAGAATATATGATTGGGCCCTGTTTCTCAATTTTGTCAGGAGGATCCCTTTTGCAGTCGAAGTATCGTCCCTACCATCCCGAATCACTGCGCACCAGCCATCTTTTCTTTATCTTAACTTCCTTCTTTAACTCCGCGATTCTTCCATCCTTGCTATTGGATAAAATCTGTATCACGCGGGAAAAATGAAGGAAAATATTTAATAATGTAGGGAAGCGAGTCTACCTTGCTATAGATCACAGCAAATAATTTCTAAGACTTTAAAAAATGCTAAACTTCATTTCGCTTGGTTGAGTCACTGTAAGAGCGAAGGTATTTTGAGTTCGGAGAAACTCCGTTAGTCGCGAACAAAAGGATCCTTTCGTCATGCGCCAGCCCGCGCTCTCCTCGTCTTCTTCATGCACTGAGGTAAAAGTCGCAGCGCAAGCACCCAAGACGCTCCACAATAAAGAGGCACAACACACACGAGCTCTGACTATACCCGGATAACACAGTTCATGTTTTGCGTTTATGCGTCTCAGGTGATTCATTCTCAGTCAACACAGTAACATCGATCATACACATTGAAAATTCCGGTTGCCTGAGCGAGAACGAAACACACCATCACCGCACACACCTCTATAAAAGATTGAATGGGTGCCCCTGGGACTGTGGACTATAAAAGAATATCAAAATGTTATAATATCTGCCACAGAATATCTCGCGTTAGAGGACACAGCTTCTTTCGCGTAAGCAAATACCATAAGTGTAGAAGTGTGACAAGGGTTCCATGTTCGCCCAGGTAGTCTACAAATACGAAAAGTGCTATCCACTGGAAGTTGGTCTATGCAGCACTGTCCAGGGCTCCCAGCCTCGATGGACTATACCTAACCAACGCGAGGGTGACTTTAGGTGCCTACAACTCACCGGCTTTATTCGACGCAACATTTATCGACGAAATGACCCGGCAAGCGAAAAGGCCTCTAGACACTGTCTTGGATCGGGTTATCGCCTCCATTTAGAGCCACAACCACAACAGTCACCTCTTGTTATGTAAATTTATTCTTCTCCGGATCGCACGTCATAACATGTTGCCCCAGCGTTAAAGAGAGGGTTAATCCCGATGGGGCGTTGAAGCCTATCTCAATTATTGGTCCGGTTTGAACGGCGAAATCCGGCGGGCTTTGACGATTCTGAGTTTGACGTCGAAGAGCTTGTGTGCTTGTGGTTTTCCGTGGATGGTCGAAGTATATCTGCAGAAAAGACAACTCTTCGACGCGTTCGTTGTAGTGACAGGGGAAACTGCCCTTCACAGGAAGCGATGGCTAGGTAATGCGTGACATCGACGAGATGAGCTTAGATCATGGCTGCGTCGTCGATCACCGCCGTGTGGCTCACTGCGTGCATGGCGGGCGCGTACTGAACGGGATCGACGCAGCCGAAGTACGCACTCGAGAAACTCCCGCCGAAAGCGGGTGTTGGCCCCGGCGTATGCGTACACGCCATTGCCACGTTGACGCTGCTCTAACCGCACCGCCGCTTCTTCGCTGTCTCCTCCAAGCAACCACCCGCTATGGCGCGTATGCTTGGGTACAACGGAGAGAACGACGTCACAAACGGCGCAGCCAGTGGCGCACGCACTTGGGTACGACGTAGAGAACGACGTCCCCGACGGCGCAGCCAATCGAACACACGGATTTTCTTTTCACCTGTCCATGCACAGTTTTCGTTGTAAAAAACAGTATGGCAGAGCTCACGAAACGGAGTGTTGCAATGAGAAGGGAGAGTGGAAGTGAAACTTGAGGACGGGGGTCCGATCCCCGACCATGGCAACCGTATACCTAGACGGCGACTATCGTCGACATTATACAGAAACAGCTCCGCTAACGAGAAAGTTGGGGAAGTGCGAAACATCAGTGTTTCCCAAAGGGACACGTCAAGACAGTAGGGGGTTTTAGAATAGCGTAGGCCAAGTCTGCGTTCGCTGCGGTCGCCCGCTATTTCCGTCACTTAACGGGAGCCCGCAAGAGGTTAGCGTAGGACGCATGCGCAGTTGCGGCAAACACAAACGCAAGGCTTTGCGTGCGCTATTCTAAAGCTCTACAATGAGAGGAGAGAGTCTCCTCATTGCCTCAGACAGCGCCCATTGCGTAAAGCGTTTATCGCAAAAAAGCAGAGCTTTTCCTGTACCACTCGGAGAAGCGCAGGTGGCGTTGTCTCTCTCGGACGAGCGCGTGTTCTCGCGAGTTTTATTGCGATAGAAGTTATATGGACACTCTCGGCTGATTTTTACCGTCGCCGTCGCCATCGCCGTCATGTCTCGGATATGTATAAGTATTTATATATCTAATATTCACAAAGAAAAATAAATTAGTAGAAAAAAATTCCAAAGCACCTTAACGGGGGGCTCGAACCAGCGGCCCCTCACTGCGCAACCCGCTGCGCTAGACAACACTGCCACGCGTCATGCTTGTGCCGGCAGTATAACGGCGAGCTATTCATATGCACCATTTACCGCTCGCGGTACTCAGATCTCGGAGGAGCTTGAGCGTGTTTTCTCTATCACGAACCGCTCCTACATTTTCTGTCAGTTTGAAAACAGCCCTTGGGACGCGCGTGAAAAAGGCAGCCCCCCTTCGGTACCCACTCATGATATAGAAGAAAAAAAAGAA
>JALIZH010022978.1:0-16179 GCA_030522465.1 Rhipicephalus appendiculatus
TGTTCTTTGATGTTCACCTAAATACACGTACGGGTGTCTTCGTATTTTGCCTCCTTCTAAACGAAGCCGCCCTGACCAGGAATCGAACCCAAGTCCTCGAGCATAGCATTGCAGCTGCACCTTGGCCTCTGAACTGTGGTGTCTGTTCTGTGGATGACCGTTACTAGAGGAACGAGCATAGCGACTCTTGTTTCGACTCCAAGCATATCCTGTCGAGCACTTACATCCGCTTTTCCGAATATTCGAGGTCTTAAAAATAAAAATTCGATGTTTCTAATACAAATTTAGAGTAGGGGGTGCGCTAATATTCGAAAATTGCCAACAGCGAATCGAACAGCATGTATTCGGTTCGGTACACGAATCGAATAGCCCATATTCGACTTCAAGAATATTTTTTTCGAACAGTTTTCGAATGATCAGCACCGACGGGAAAACCTCAAAGGAACAACACATCGGGAGAGGGAAGGATCAATATCTTTTTTCTTTTGATTAGAGAATTACCGAGATGCACGCAGTTGAAGCTTTTACGGCACTATCGAAGATTAACTGATCACCGGATGAAGGGTGTTTTGCTTCGAACTCGTGTCCCCGAAGTGAATGCGTATTCAATCCACTATCATTATGATGAGATTCATGACCTTCATTCATGAAACACTTAGCGTTTAGGCCTTAGTATTGTGTAAAAGCTGCCGGCAAAGCACCACCTCGAACACTGGAGTAACTGTCTTATTCATCCTACACTTAAATGTACCTCGAATGCTCTAGTCGCTACTGTATACTAGCTTTCCTTAGTTTACATAGTTGTGGTATCCTTTGTGGTTAAATGAGGTTAAATATAAAGGGAATGTTGCTTTGCTAAGGTTTGTGAATATTTGTTTGATATAAAAACGTTGTAGAATTCTAGGCCTGTCTCGAAAATGGCTGCCTTGCTATTCGAAAACTGTTCTAATAACATTAAATTCGTATTCGTATTCGATTGCGTATGATAAGTAATTCGATTCGGTTTTGAATTTCACCATTCGCACACCACTATTTAAGAGTTATACAGGCTACACAGGACATCTTAGCATAACATGACTTAATATAAGTGCTCATTAACTTTTATATAAATAATGAAAATTAATTCATTGATTTTATTGAAAGATTGTGAGTGACTGGGATCGCTGCGGCGCCTGCCGGAGCGGATATCAACCATATGTTTATTTCTGCGTGGCCCTGAACCTGTGAAGGAAGGATGGGTACCACATCAAGAAGTATAGCGGTGTCACATATTTACATGGCATGAAAGTGCGCTCGATATACGTAAAGGCACAAGTGCTATGATGAACTGCCGTTAACCCAAGCAGTTCATCATGGCACGCGAACGCCGACGTGAGTGCCGCTATCAGACAGCTTGAACCGAGAATTAGGGTCGTGTCCAGAACTTCTCCCGTAAACATGTATGGCGCAGGCTATCCTAGCTGTGACTATGCGTATGAATGTGCTTCTTTGGAACATATCTACCGAGAAGAGGCTGCATATCTTCAATGAAAATTCGGCATTTTGTGATTTGTCTGTAGGTAGAGTTAGATGCAAAACCGGAGTAACTGTGCATTGAGGGAGTCATACATAAAATAATTGAGTAGTTATTCTACTCGCAATTTGGAAGTTTCTTTGCGTGAAGTTTATTCCCACAATTTACTGCACATTATAAAAGAGCTGCAACCTTAATTAGGGCTGCTGATAAGGTATGCTGCCCTCAGGTGTGCTGCCGAGGTCCCCCCCCCCCCCCCGCTGTTTAAAAGATTGAGGTGAAGGGGGGCCTGAAGGGGGTGAAGTCAGTTCGTCCTCCCTCCCACTACCCCTGCCTTCCGCCCTCGTGTTTGAAGCCTCTGCTTGCCAGTCAAGGTAATTATACATAATGTACAAAGAGCATAGGATACAAGCTGCTAGCTAACGCAGTGCCAATGTAACAGGTGACAGAGCTTACCGGCGAGCGTACTCATTTTACACGTTACTTAGATGAGCTATGATAAGCTATATAACTGTTGTATGTTTAAAACGAAAGCTATAACATTACTTCTCTGGGCGTTCGTACTGCACACTTGTAAAGGCACTAAATATACCCAGATGTGCGAGAAACTTTCATATTGCAAACTGCAGTGCAATTAGCGAAATTCAAGACATGCCACAACTCTTGTTTACAGAGCCATCATTTACGAAACATCAGAAATGGAATCGAAGGGCTCGTTTTCTTTTTGTTAGACACAACCTTACGAAGCCAGCAGACATGAGCTACTAAAAGCCTTTCAGAATTAATGCCAGTGAATGCAGTATGGCAAGATCAATAAACTATTTGATGTCCACCGGTCCCAAACGAACATTTATTATCCACTGCGCAGGAAAGAAAGGATTGCATGGATGAAAACTAGTTATGAGGAAGAGGATATTGTAGACAGCAGGCTATAATCTAGCCTTGCGAGATATGCAGGCGATAGCCTCGCCAAAGAGGCAATTGTCACAAACTAGTAGTTTGCCAAATCCCAGCCGTATTAAGTCGCTTGGCGTCAGCAGACTCCAATATTCTGGGAATTCATTATTTACTGTTCATGAAAAAATATAGGCTACCACTGTCTTCTGTTCTCGATCGTTATGCATCTAAAGTAGCTAATTACTGCTAGTGCTTGTACGTTTTCATTTGAGCTATATCTTGATAAGTTCCTTCTAGGGCAGCTTAAACAAGTGAGAATTGCCGAACTCCTTGTTCAATATTGATTTAGGTTCCGCTAATATGCAAGTAATATTGTATTGATGAGGTTCTTTTGCGTACGTAATATAGTTAGTGCATCTCGCATGCTATGCGTTTCTACTTGAGTCGTATGATTTATGCAGTATATTGAAAACGCCAATTGGCAGGAATGTCTCGCTGTAATGGTGACAGTCGGGAAGGCTCTATCCCCATTCTCTAGAGAATGCAAGCAGTTCGCTATTGCGAAATTTCAAGCGGAGCATGGAATTCGTCAGGCCTCGATGCCCTTACCCTTGCTTCCGTTTCCCTAACCGACGCAGAAGTAACGTATTTCTGCCTTCAAACCGTGCACCTCTTGTACAAATAAGCTATTTCTCTTTGTTCTTCGATCCTGTGCTCTATGTAAAAACGCCAACGTCCGTATTTGTATCTGTAAGTAATAACACGACGTTTTGCATTGTGCGCAGAGGGAGGTCATAACAGCCAGGAAGATGCAGCTGCCTGTATGGAGCTTATGCTATGGAAAGTGAGCGAAGGCCTGAACGAGGTGGTTCCATGATGGCGCGGATGCCAACTGTTATACCCTCCACCTCCCGAAAGAACAAATCGCTTCTTCCACTTAGCAGGGAAAGAAGTGTGCCGTCTCCACGGAAAGCCTGCACATTCGACAAGCCTAACTTTTGACGAGTCGCGTCACTTGCGACGAAGAAATAAATGAAAGCACGAGGAAAACGCCAGCAGCTGCAAAAGATTTTTTATTCAACGTGGTTCAAGCACTTGCTTTTAGGGACAATTTGCTAGTGGCTCTTACATTGTGTTAAGCTCAAGGCTGGCTCTTCAGTGTGCTAGGGAAATCGATTCTTCTATTCCTGAAGAGTGCTGGGCGGCAGATAACGTATTGTTTTGAAAAAATGCTTCAGGTGTGCCGCATTTCAACGTGAAGCTCTCGATCTGCAACGCAACTTCAAGCGAGGAACAAAACGCGTCGAACTAATTGGGAAGTTGGCAGATCAATTCAGATGGCCACATAGTGAAGCAAGGTTCACGAAATGGGGGGGGGGGGGGAGGAGGAGTGAAAGCACGGTTAATTTTTCCGTCATGGGGATTGTTTAAGGGGAGATGCTATTCCCCCAAAAAATGTTTCTTTAATGTTTAACCTAGGACAATGAAATTTCCACTGTTTACATAGCTTTTTTTATGCTGAGTTCAAACATGTAATCAGTTTTTACAGTAAATGGAACAGTTTTATTTTGTTCCATGACAATTTGTAAAATATAGCTCTTTTTGGAAATACATTTTCTGTCAACACATTTGTGGTTATAAGCCATTAATAGTTCGTATTGCTCCACATTAACATTAGAATGCGAATAACTAACTAGAAAGTGTTTATACGACATTTTAATGAACAAGAAAAGTTATAATACGAGAAGTCAAGTGCTGAAATAATACTAAATGGTTAATTTATGTTGGTAAGTAATTATGTAAGTGTAATTATGTAAGCGGGTTTTACAGGTGATAATTACACTCTTCACATGTTAAGAAATACGAAGGAAAAATTTCGTCCCTGATCTGACCTTTAGTAGTACCAAAGGCATAATGTCCTAACCCAAGAAGTTGCCCAAAATTGCACCTTGAGAAAAAATTCATTTTAAAGGTAGAAATGAAAGCTCATCTATGTGGCAGAGATATGCTTTTTAAAACTATTTCTTCCATCATGAGAGCTTGGGAATTATCGTTATTTTGAGCATGTGGATTTGGTGAGCTACTTATGCGAAATGCAATGGCAAGCAGCCATGTGACATTTTTCAGAGGACTCGCCAATGAGTTCTTTCTAGTTTTTAATAGCCACCTTGTGCTCTTTTAAAGTGATTTTAGCCTATTTCGAGTTTAAATACAACCCTGATTTTTTTGTCATGAAAGTAGAGAAACTAAACTTGACAAAACGAGTAAAAAAAAATTAGGCAGATCCCAAGTACCATGGGAATCGATGTTATGCGAAGCATCCGGAGGTAAGGTGACTGGGTTGTAATTTTTTTATTGAGCGAAACGTTATGGAATAACGCTAAAGATATGTACAAATGTTGCACCCACATACATGTTGAACAGTCGCATATGTTTCATACAACCAAATGTTTACAGTTTTGTAACGATGCCAACTGAAACATAGATATTGGACACACTAGACGCTGTAAGCTAATATGTAGAGCTTGTGCTTGCAAGGATGCTAGTCTTGGATAGTGCTACCTAGACCAACTACAATGTAGGCGCTGACGTATACAACTGACTTTAACCCGACATGACTCCTTCGTCATAGAAGTACGTATGTAATGTTTATAAAATTAGATAGCCAGCACTGCAACCACAATATACGTTTCACCAACATTACGCCTGCATAGGGTGTTCTTCCAAAGCAGTTTAGAGATATGACGTGGCTCTGTGGTAGAATGCTTGCTTGCCACCCAGAATGCTTGGGTTCGATTCCTGCTGGGACTCTGATTTCTATTCTTTGTATTCCTCGCGTCAACGCCGCCGATGTCCGTTTTTCTTAACGCTGTCGCCTTTAAATTACCAGTGTCAACGCCACCGATGTCAGTTTCTCTTACCGCTCTCGCATTTAAATTACGAATGCCTGTTCTCGCCTTTCCTGGGAAGATATAAATTGTCAAAGTCCTGTGGCGCATACCCGCATTCCGCGGCCCGTGGTATACGGGTATGAGCCGCACGTGTCTGGAGAAATGAGTTTGACGACGTACGCGACGTAATTTTCACGTTATTCATGTCATGACCAGCCTGACGTATTCGTAAATACGTCTTATCCTCCCATAAAAATTTTGGTCTACCCCAAGTTAAGGAGGCCATCCCGAGAGCACCCAGACGTAGGCGGCTAGATAGATAGATAGATAGATGGATAGATAGCTAGATACGTAGATAGAAACGCATAAGTGCTTACAGTACGCAAAGAAATGCTTCGCATTTAACAAAATGTGATTTTGGAAAAACATCTTACGTTCTTCGAGTAGCATCTCCCCTAAACACGAAAGTGAACTGTGACTTCACAGAGTTGGAGTTTATTGTGGTTTGATATATGAGACTTTGCACAATGTCTTAGTTTACGACAGCTATAGCACCGTTTGACGCATCCACGTTGACGCCTTGTGGCACATCTGCATCCAGACGGCTAATGTCCAGGATCATGACTAGAGTGTACTAGAACAGGGGAGTGCTCGGAACGACCGCAGCATCAATGTACAGAAAGTGAAGCCCTAACAGGGTCAATCCGCTTGCGGCGCAGCGATCGGTAGTCAGCAATGTGACGTCGTCTTAAGAGTTGCGCGCGGCTCCACCAAAGTGGTGCAGAGGTAGAATGCCCGCTTCCCACTCGAAAGGCCCGGTTTCGAATCGCAGCTGTATATGTTGAGTTTTATGCTTTAGTGTAACTTCTTATAGTTGTATTGCTTTTTTCTTTTTTCTTAAAACTGCCGGCAATTGGTACGTATTACCACAGAAAGTAACTGAAATTTGAGGTAAAATACAAGATATTTGACAGTGAGCGTCATTATTTGCAGCGGCGCCACACGGCATTCAACAAAAACGTAAAGTATGGCTCTGAGATCTTTGCGAATACGAGAAATCCCGGAGGACATACTTTACGTATTTCTTAAATGCCGTGCGGTGGCGCTGCAAATAATTACGCTCACTGTCAAATATCTTGTAACGAGAAAAAATATCTTCTAACAAGAAAAAACAATACAGCTATAAGAAGTTACACTAAAGAATAAAAAACTCAACATCTACAGCTGCGATTCGAACCCGGGCCTTTCGAGTGGTAAGCGGGCATTCTACCTCTGCACCACTTTGGTGGAGCCGCGCGCAACTCTTAAAACGACGACAGATGGCAGACTACCGATCGCGGCGCCACAAGCGGATTGTCCCTCTTAGGGCTCCACTTTTTGAAGCTCGTTCCGGGCACTCCCCTGTTCTAGTACACTCTAATCATGACTAAACCTGTGTGGTAGCTCAAATAGCTAACATACACATGAACACAACATTTGGGGAATCCCGCGCAAAAATGGCATCAACAAGCTCATAAGAAACATTGGTATTCGATACGCACTCATTGAAAGCGTTGTCATTTGGGGTGAGCTTTTACTCGTGAGCTGCGCTCACCAGTAAAAGTCCCTATTGGGCTGCAGAAATTAACGTCATTTCAGCAACTAACCACTACTATTGCACATACCTCACAGCGCTTCAGGAACGCGCGAGGCAGAGTGCGTAGCTCGAGCCGTGAAAGCGCAATGGCGTTCCGCTTCCCACTGGCGCGTCTCTCTGCACTCACTTGCACGACATACGCCCGTTTAAGTCATTGCTTTTTTGTGGCGCTTATTGGAGCAGTTTAATTAGCCGCTGCTATCGCACTCGATGCGGGAGGTGGCGGAGAAACACCGTTGGTACATGTGGAAGCTGCACTACACTGCATGGCGACGAGGTGTCACGCCTGAACACGACGCGAAAGGCAAAACGCGTAACGGCGCTGTCACCTAACTGAATCATCGTACGCCACATTGCACCGACCTTAGAATTTCCTTCAATATTGCACCTAAATCGTCCGTCACGCTGAAACTACCGAATGGCTCCATGTCGGCGCTCGTTAGTGTTGTGAGGTTGTGCTTCAATTAAGCGGCTCCCACACGGCGACAGCGTTCCCAACAAGGTCACTGTGAGAGGGAGAACGTGTAAAAGATGTAAGGCGCGTTTGTGAAGTCCCGTGCATGCGCGCCGGTAGCGCAGTGGGTAGAGCGCTCGGGTCCTATCGTCGCGGACCGAGAAGCTGTGGGTTCGACCTCCAGGTTATCCATATCAACGAAGCATTTCACTAGTTTTTCTTTGTCATCCGTTCGTGTGCATTTTATCGGCATCACTGCCGAGATGGAAATGACGCCAGTGAAGTCTTGGAGGACCCCGGCACTTTCGTGTTAAAAAGTTCAGCAATTATCCTCTATGAAGGACTGAAGGTGGATGGCCAGCGAAGCTGTTCAGCACCCGACACAGATGTAACTAGGTTGAGACCAGTCTGATATGAAAGGCCAGGTTGTGAACATGCTCATTAAAGTTCCGAGTCTACCGTCGAGGGGCACATTAAGCGACATTTGTTCACCAAGCCCACCTACAAGTCCGCATTCTCTGCTTCTTATATGAATGGGCTGCACTGCAACACCTAATGTGGAAAAGCCAGCTGACAAATACCAAGGTATCGAAGATGCCCTCAAAGTTGGTTTCACTTCTATGCACAAATGCATCACTAGAAAAATATTTTCCCAGGGGCAATACAAGTGGTCATACCAAAATATGGAGGACTTAGGTTCTCTTGTTATTCTTTTATTCGTTTGGGTTGTCTCAATGCACGCGCGCGTCCTGGCAGAGTGCGGAGAGAGAGAGAGTGGTTGCGCAAAAGAAGAAGAGAAAAAAAGGGCGATATTTTCTGCCACGGCTCAGCGCCCTTAGAGATGGGGAAGGGGAAGCAAAGGAGGATAGGAAGAAGAGAAGATAGAAAGGAGGAGAGAGTAGCATAGCAAGAGGGCATCTCGTCAGCGCAGGCGGGAGCACGAAGGCAAGCGTTCAGCTATAGGGCGGCGAGGTCTGCAGGAACCGCAAACTTGAGGAACGCTCGCAAGGCCGGTATCTACGACCGCGCGGGAAAAAGGAAGTCCTCCGCAGTTGTCGCATGGAGACCAAGCTGGCGATAGCGGCTCGCCATCACGCATCGTTCAGCGGCCAAAGCAGGGCAGGAGCAAATGATATGCTCCAGTGTTTCGTCGTCGCCGCATCTGCGGCACGCAGGCGATGGGCAGCGACCTTTGGAGTACATGCGTGCCGCAGGCCAGACGCTGTCGGTCCGCAGGCGAAGCTGCAGCCACCGCTCCCGTCTCTCTAGGCCGGTCTCCGGAAGGGGTGGTGGCGCTTTGCCGCTTGCCACTCGCACGTCAGGGTGGGCTGTTGGTAGCAGCTGCCGCAGTCGCTGCCGAGAGTAGTCCAACAGGGCTACCGCCTTGGTGACTGGGTGTCGCCGTGGTGTGCTGCCTTAGCGGCGGCGTCGGCCTCCTCGTTCCCAGCTATCCCAACGTGCGAGGGAAGCCAGTGGAGGGACAGACGCACACCGTTAGCTCTGATGGCTGTGAGTTTGGCGTGGCAGCAGCGCCACGGTGATCCCGGCTTGGGCTGGCTGCAGCAGCGCTTGTAGGGCTGGCCGGGAGTCACAGAGAATCGCCACGGGCAGCTGGGGTGTTGTAGCAGTGAGGTAGTCGGCTGCCAGGTGAAGGCCAGCCAATTCTGCTGCAGTGGAGCTGGCGTGAAAGGGAAGGCGGCACCGGATGGTAGTCCCAGTTGTTGGTATGACACAGGCAGCCGCGGCCGAGCGGGGGCTTTCCCGGACAGACCCATCCGTGAACAGCAGAAGACGCCCCCGTAACCTGTCATGGAGTTTCTCCACGGCTGACTGGTGGAGCTCACACGCGGGTGTCCGGCCTTTTGCTGAGGTTGTCCAGCTCCAACTGCACGTCCAGGGGCGCTGCTGGTGCGGTGGAGGCGGCTGGATGGGACAGGGAGCTTGGGGCACCAGTTCTGCATAGAGAGCGCAGATCTGTCCCATACGTAAAGCTGGTCGGCTCCGCAGTCTCCGAAGGAGAGCAGTGCCCCCGGGGGGCTCTGTGCAGGCGGTCCACATGATGCGGCGCCTGTCGCAGCATTAGGAGCGACAGAGGCCACGCCTGGGCCTCCCCCAATGTAGCAGCCACGGGCGACTGGCGCGGGAGACCCATGAAGCGCCGAATCGCCATGCGGTGTTGTCGCTCCAACTGTTCTTTGCGGTGTGGCGCCAGCTGCACCAAGGGCAGTGCATAGGTTTGCGCTGCCGTTGCAGCCCCCTCGTAGAGCCGAAGGGCCAGCCGCGGAGTGCACCCTTGACCCCTGCTCAGCATCTTGCCCACAGCAGTGTGGACCCTGGTGGCCTGGAAGGTGGCGTGTTTCGTGGCTGGAATCCAGGTGAGGCGGTGATCGATCCTCAGCCCCAAAGTACGTCACTGCATTGCTCCACGGGATTGGCCGGTCTCCCAGCACAAGCCTTCGTAAGGACCTCCGCGCAGCGGTTCTGGGGTGAACCAGCAGCGCCTCCGTCTTCGTGGGCGACACGATCAGCCCGATCGCCTTGAAGAAGGAGGACACAGCATCCAGGGAGCGTTGCAGGGAGCGCCTGATGGCCGTGAGGTTCCGCCTGGGTCCCCTAACCCACAGTGCCACGTCGTCTGCGTACAACGAGCACTGCGTGGGGTAGCGCTTGTCAACCGGCAGCGTTGCTGGTAGCCCCGCCAGCACCAAGTTAAACAAGAAGTGGCTCAGGACGGAACATTGTGGGACACCGCTTGTCACTGGCCTTGGATCGCTGATGGCGCGTCGAACTCTAACCCGGAGAGTCCGGCCGATCAGGAAGGCACTGATGAAAGCACGGAGAGAGCCATTGATGCCGAGTGCGTCCAGGGCACTTTCTATGACCATATATGGCAGGCCATCGAAAGCGCTCTGGACATCCAGCAGTACGAGGAGGGCCACCTCTCCCTTGCTCCTGGCCTCCTCCAGAGTGGATACGACGTCCGCAATTGGAATCTGCTGTGCAGCGGTGGCGCCGGAAGCCCGTCTGCTGCTCAGGTAGGAACTCCTTTGCCCCAGCGATCCAGCTCAAGCGTGCCAGAGCTATGGCTTCCATGAGCTTGCAGGCAGCAGATGTGAGAGATACGGGCCTGTAGGATGCAATGGCTGCACCGGGTCGGCCAGGTTTGCGGACGGGCACCACCACAGCAGTCAGCCAGGCCTCAGGTAGGGTGCCGCTCAGCCAGACGTCATTGAAAGCCCTCAACAGGCGTCGTCGTGCATCCACATTCAGGTTACGCAGCACCTGGTATGTGATGCCGTCGGCACCGGGGGCACTGCGGCGTTTGGTTCTGACTAGCGCAGCATTTAGCTCGTGCTCGAAAATGGGCTCCTGGCACAGAGCTGAAGTTTGGCTGGCAGTCCAGGGCAGGGTGATAGCCTTGCGGCGGCTTGGGAGCAGGCGCAGTCGTGATGGCCACAGCTTGGGCTACTGGCAGTACCGTGAAGTGATTGGCCAGCCGTTCTGCCAGTTCTTGCTCACTGATGCCCAAGCGGATGGCCACCGCAAGGACGGTTTGCCACGCCATTGGTCCGATGACGAGGGACCGTAGAAGCCGCCATGCTCTTGAGCTGCCTCTTGCCCAGCCGGAGAGAGTGGGAGATGCCCTGCCAACTCTGCCGTCTGCGACGGTTGGCATGTCGCCGGCAGACCGCATCGACACGGTTGAAGAGTGTGCGATGCTCTGAGCTCTGGGCCTTTAGGTACCTTCTCTCAGCCTTGCGTCTGGCAGTCCGTAAGTTCAGGTGGCGGAGGTCTGGCACAGGATGGTTCTCTGGCACCCTGCACTAGATGGTCGCCGCCTGTGCTGCTGCTGCTACCAGACCCAGGAAGTCCTGGTCCATTGGAGCGTCTCGGAGCCGCTGCCGGAAAGCTCGCCAGTCGATTGTGGTGCACTGGCTGGTCCTTCGGATCTTCCCTCCCACCGGTGTGATGATGATCGGCAGGTGGTCTGAACCCCAGGAGTCAGGCTGTGTCCCTGTCGTACCGGGCTCCTTCGCTGGCTAGGCTGACGTCGATAGCGGTGCCCGAGGGCCGGCCTGTTCTGCGGACGAAGGTGAAGGAGCCGGTGTTCAGAACTTGCAGGTCAAGTGGCTGGATGACGTCCACCAGTTCCTTTCCTCGAGACGAGCAGGTGCGACTACCCCACATAGTGTAATGCGCGTTCATGTCACCACATAGGAGAAAGTCGCTTCCGAGTCGTGACGTCAGGTGTAGCAGCTCGGTGGCATTCCACCGCTGTCAAGGACGCACATACACAGAGGCCACCGTCGTGTCCACTCCACTGAGCCGCACCGTCACCGCACAGCGCTCGAGGGCACCCCCAGTGGCATCGGCCACGTCAGTGTGTGCGTGTGGCAGTTCGCGTCGCGCGTACACTGCACAACGTGGTCGACCCTGGGGATGTGCACCCACCGTGCACGGCACGGCTTGGCACGAGTCCAGGATACATGACGTGGCGCTCTGGTAGCCGATGTAGCCGGGAAGTCGCACGTCGACCGCTGCTACGTACACCTCCTGCAAAGCAAGCACATCATATTCGCTCCGCAGGAGGTGCAAGGAGAGATCTGCCTGCCGCCGCCGCAATGAGTTCGCGTTCCACTGGAGGACACACGGGCGGCGGCGGCGGTTTCCTGTTGCTTGCAGATGTGTGTCAGCCATGATGGCTGCTAGGAGGGTGCACACCGCCTGCCTTCAGGCAGGCGGTGTGCCTGCCTTCAGGCAGGTGTGCCGGCATGCGCGAAACGCCCAGCGCATGCGTTCTCGGGTCGTTGTGGCCGCGCTTTCAGGCAGCCAATAGCACCGCTGCCCCTAACAGGTCACGTCGCCTACGACTTAAACCGCGCCACTCTCACGGCGAACCGGCGAACCGAATTTTGTAGAAGCAAACCAAACGAAGCTTATATTGGACAGGTCAAGCCGCAAGTGCAAAGGCGCCAAAAAACGGTAGACGGGAAAAGACAGCACCGATCACACTGCCACATAACCAGGAATTCCAGTTTGTCCGTAGACCTTCATACGTTTGCTAATACCGACTTTACGGAGCCATGGCAGAGACTGCTGTTGCAGAGCTAGCAGCGACATCGATATTTTACAGTCGCGTAAGTATTCTGATCGAAAAGAAATTATAAAAACAGTGAGTTAACAATTATTTCACTACAGATGCGTTGTACTTGGCCTAGATCACTTGGTCACGTGTCCTTTTTGAATATTTCGTGGGCATCTGAAGTACGCAGAAAAACACTAATAATTAGCAGATATGAAGTTAGAAACCGTCTAACCGGATGTTTTGCAAACCCATCTACAATATTGCTCCGTAGAATTTTTGGCTAGCTTTGTTGCTTAAAAAGTTTGTTAACTAGTCATTCCTATATATATATATATATATATATATATATATATATATATATATATATATATATATATATATATATATATATATACTTGTAGAGAAGAGACAAGACACAGCACCCTTGCTACGGGCCGACTGTTGTTTTCTCCTCGTCTTTCTCTTTCTCGCGCTCGCCCCAGCTGCCCGCGCGCCCGAACATCGGTGTATTTCTTTGTCATTACACTCGGCCATGACTGCAGAGCGCGCGGAGCTGCCGACAGTCTCTCTGGTGGGCGGCTTTGGCTGCATCGCAGTGGTCTGTCCTGGCCAGGCTGCGAATTGGCTGGTGGAACTGCGGTAATGGGGTCTGGTGGGCGACCCTGGCTGACTCGCAGTGGTAGGTCTCGGCCACGCTGCGGCGTATGAGCTGGAAAACATTCTTCTGGCGGTCGGCTTTGGCTTTGTCGCAGAGGTAACGGTGAATGTGGCATGTCCGGGGAAGGATGCCAGAACAGAATCCGAGGAGGCACCGTGGCTGTCAAGGTCTTTTCGGTGCTTCTTTCTGGTCACGCCCGCGTGATTATTAACGCCGGCAAGACCGTCAGGACTTTCATCATGAACCTTATCAGCGGGCTTCGTGATGGGCGACAGGGCAACTTTCGTGTGCTTGTCCTGGAGAACCTTGTCGCTCAACGAGAGTTCATCAGGTGTGCATTCGGTCAACGAATGCTCTTGAAGTAGCAGAAGTGGCACCGATGGGTCTGCGAGCGCAGGGACGTGTGCCATGGGCTCTTCGGGTACTTTCGCGAAAGGCGGGCCGTACACGAGAGGTGCTGGCCCTGGTGCAAAGGTGGTCATGGTCTCTGGTAACGTCTCGGAATTAGAGATCCTTGACGGGGAACCCTGCTCGGGGCTTGTGTCTGCCACGTGGTCTTCTGTGCAGTGGTTGGAGGGTAACTTTGCTGTCGCTAAGCTGCACTGCGCAATAGGAGCCTCGAGGTGGTGCCCCTCCAGAGCTCCATCCTCGGTAGCGGCGAGTTTGCAATGGGCGGTGGCATTGAAATCGTAGTTCATCCGTCCAAAGGCTCCGTCCCACGTTTAAAATGCACATATATACCCTAGAAAGTGGACGGATGGATGACCGCCACCGTAGCTCAGTGGTAGAGCTTCGGACGCGTTATTCGAAGGTCGCAGGTTCGGATCCTGCCGGTGGCAAGTTACCTTTTCGTCCACTTTTCTTTCTTCACATTTACATTACAATTACTTCTAATACCGTGCCCTATACTTTCCTTGGCATCATTTCTGTTAGTTCTCATATATATATATATATATATATATATATATATATATATATATATATATAACTATCGCTAGCTTCCATCGAAAAACTAGAAACACAACACAAGAAAAGCACTGGCACTTGAGACTGCTTTTTAATGAGCATCAAGGCCATGAAATCAGATAACGGGCATTGAAGTACACACCATTATAAAGAAGTCTTAAACACTTTTTTTTTATGTACAGCTCTTCGTCATTAAGTTTCAAACGCACAATGATCATAGGCCACTCAAACATGGTGACGTGAGCCAGTGCAGAAAGTGGTTACGTGAGGTTCCGGCCCAGATGAGCGAAGGCGTCCACGGTCATCCAGGTGGTGTGCACTGGCGGCCCGCATCGTTTCCATGGTCCTGCGGAAGAGAGTCTCAAATTTTCCTGTGTATTATCTCTTGAAGCCTAACTCTCAATAGCGCGGGTGTAGCTCGCGCCGGATATTTACTTCGTGGAGAGTAACAAAACCTGGAGACCAAGAATGACACAGCGCTTAGGACGGGACGAGAAGAAGACACAGACACGGCCCTAAGCGCTGTTTTATTCTTCGTCTACTATGCACCAACCAGCCCAATCAAGCACACTGCTCAAAACCTGGAGTTTAATACACGAAGTACAATACCCGATTACGAGACACCGAAGTGGTGGATATAGGCCGGAATAATTTCGACCACGTGACGTTGTTGAACGTCCACCAGATGCACGGTACGCAATCGTCTTGCGTTACATTGTCGCCGTAATGCGGGAGCCGCTTTGAGGAATGAACGCACTATTTCTTACAGTGCTTTTTTTAGCGCAGAACGACACCCCAAGCAAGAAGATAGGACAAAGCGCTACTCTCAATTGACATGATTTATTGCGTCACTCCGCTCTTTATACCAACCAGATACCGGTAGGACATGCGTCGTGCACAACTTGCGCACAACCGCCACAACGTAGTCACCCGAGCGCACTCATGATAGCGCACCCAAAAACAAAAATTCAGTGCTAAGTAAAGTTATGGAAGGAACACTGATGCACCGCGAACCCAATGATTGTATGTAATTTTTTTAAAATGCTTCCGGTAATTCTCGGGCGGTGGTGTCACGGCTCTTCTTTAAGATAGTAGTCTTAATGCTTCCGGTAATTCTCGGGCGGTGGTGTCACGGCTCTTCTTTAAGATAGTAGTCTTAATGCTTCCGGTAATTCTCGGGCGGTGGTGTCACGGCTCTTCTTTAAGATAGTAGTCTTAATGCTTCCGGTAATTCTCGGGCGGTGGTGTCACGGCTCTTCTTTAAGATAGTAGTCTTAATGCTTCCGGTAATTCTCGGGCGGTGGTGTCACGGCTCTTCTTTAAGATAGTAGTCTTAATGCTTCCGGTAATTCTCGGGCGGTGGTGTCACGGCTCTTCTTTAAGATAGTAGTCTTAATGCTTCCGGTAATTCTCGGGCGGTGGTGTCACGGCTCTTCTTTAAGATAGTAGTCTTAATGCTTCCGGTAATTCTCGGGCGGTGGTGTCACGGCTCTTCTTTAAGATAGTAGTCTTAATGCTTCCGGTAATTCTCGGGCGGTGGTGTCACGGCTCTTCTTTAAGATAGTAGTCTTAATGCTTCCGGTAATTCTCGGGCGGTGGTGTCACGGGCTCTTCTTTAAGATAGTAGTCTTAATGCTTCCGGTAATTCTCGGGCGGTGGTGTCACGGCTCTTCTTTAAGATAGTAGTCTTAATGCTTCCGGTAATTCTCGGGCGGTGGTGTCACGGCTCTTCTTTAAGATAGTAGTCTTAATGCTTCCGGTAATTCTCGGGCGGTGGTGTCACGGCTCTTCTTTAAGATAGTAGTCCGAGAATTATCGGAAGCATTTTACATACAATCATTGGGTACAAATGCCTGCTAATGTGTGAGTTGGGCCTGCAGTATTTGTAAATGAATGAATGAATGAATGAATGAATGAATGAACGAACGAACATCGGGCAATACCGGCTCGTCTCATCATCATCTGTTATTGAGAATAGATAGGCACCATTTGATACGGTGAAAAAATTCCCTGATTAGCACGGGTACTTGTTCATTTGTTTAGGAACTTTTTGAGCGAAAATAATGAGGGAATTCGAA
>JALIZH010022979.1:0-10879 GCA_030522465.1 Rhipicephalus appendiculatus
CTTATGCCATTGGGAAATGACTGATAGAAGATCCGATTTTTTTTTATCTTTATACACGTATGATTAGGTTCTTTTCTTATGAAAAGTTTGGACATAGTAGCCAATTTATTTTTAGGGGCTCTTCACAATTATGGGCTGAAGGCGCCGCACACAGCATGGTGGATATATCGAACTGTTGGCGAATATGATGTTGCGGGTTCGTATCCCCTTCGCCCTTGCCCGCATTCAGGTGGGGACTGCGAAACGTAAATTGCTCTACTTCCGTGCATTGTGGGAACGTTACGGAAATCCCGTTGTGAAACGTAATTAAAAATCCCTCCAAATACGGCATACATCATAGCATACTGCGTCGCTTATGACCAGAAGACAATTATCTAATTAATATTAAAGCCTACAAATTTGATTGTCCTTCTCAGCGTTGTTTTGTATGCTTATTATTTTCACGCATCACTTGGCTTAAAAGTGAATTGAAGGAAACAGGGCACGTAACAGATTGAACCTACTAGACCAGCATGGTCTCTCAGAAACAATATATGTTGCAAATATTTTGCTGAACTGGCGAAGTAACCGTTCAAGGCTGAAATATTACTTTTGTTGTCAAATGATTGAAATCCTGTAGATATCGTTCTTGAATACCGATATGTGGTGCTCTGTTATGTGTCAAAGCATTATGAGAAAGGTTTATGCCGGAAAAAGTATAGATAATAGGGATATAGATTTAGTGGCGTCTGTCCAAAAAGCGCCAAGCGAGCCATTTTAGGTTTCAATAAGGCGTTGAGTTACTAATGGCAAATGATATATGGCTGTAAAGTACACTGAAAGACTCCCAGCGAAGGATCCGTAACGTGTATAAGGATAATAACGTCACGGCGGTTACTTACGCCCTATGTGAACAAAAAGATGTTTAATAGGGGGGATAACACGAGTCACTAGATAACACGCCATCGCCTCAGCAAAGCGTTATACACAAGGCTCGAGAGGCGTGTGCTATGCAAATGTTACTTTCGCAGCATTTGACTCAATAGGGGGGACCATGCTAGAAGTTTTTCGCCCTATGACTTGCAGTGCACCCATATGATCGAAAAAATTTAGAGCGTACATTTAAGAGGCATTCTCGCTAGAAAGAAGTAAGCAGGATATTATCAGGAATCGAAAATGTTTATACCCTCGAATAAATTGAAAGAAGAAAGAGATAGAGAAATGTTTATTGTAGCAGGAAAGCTGAGAGGTTGGCCTGAATCCATTTTCTGGTCTGCCACTCCGCGTTAGGAAAGGGGAGGGGGGTTTTAAAGAAAAGAAAGAGAAGGTGTTGATGACGATGTGGAGGAACGTGGCGATGAAGCAAAACGTTGAAAGTTCAAAAACAAATTACAGTTTCTTGTCGAGTTCTGTATCGCGCAAAAACTTGTTCAGCGCTTTCAGAAAATCACGCTGATGACAAGGTGCTGGTCCAAACAGAATTTTTTCAGAAACTTGTTGCTTCGTATGGATTTTAACAAGACAGTGGCGATCGAATTTCTTTGCGTGCAAAACAAGCCACGGCGAGTGAGAACGATTTACGGCACTGCTGCGGTGGCTGCGTGTGTCGTTGTCTATTTTGTATATTAAATGCGAAGCATTTCTTTGGGCATGGCAGGCACATTTAGCATGCCTATCTATCTATCTATCTATCTATCTATCTATCTATCTATCTATCTGCCTACGTCTGGGTGCTCTCGTGATCATCCCCTTAACTTTTGGTCAACCAAAATTAGTATGGGATGGTAAGATGGTTTCAGGAATATGACTCGCTGGTCATGACATGAATAATGTGACAATCCCGTCACGTACGCCGTCAAACCCTTTACTCCAGACACGTGTGGCATATACCCGTATACCATGGGCGGGTATGTGCCACAGGGTGATTGATAGTTTATCTACCCAGGAACGGCGAACACAGACATTGGTAATTTTAACGCGAGAGAGTTAAGAAAAAATCTGACATCGGCAGCGTTGACCCGACGAATTCAGAGAATAAATGTCAGAGTCCCAGCAGGAATCGAACCCCAGAATTCTGCGTGGCAATCAAGTATTCTAGCGCAGAGCCACTGCGGGTCTCGTAACAGCTTTTGAAATAGACACTAATGTTCGTGAAACGTCAATTGGGGTTGCAGTGCTGGCTATCCAATTTTATAAACATTACATATGTACTTCTATGATAAAGCCGTCACGACAGGTTAACGTCAATTGCGACTGTTCAACATATGTGTGGGCGTCCAACATTTGTACATATCTTTAGCGTCACTTCGTAACGTTTCGCTCAATAAAAAAATTACAACACAGTCACCTTCCCTCCGCATGCTTCGCATAACATCGATTCCCAAAGTACGTGGGATCTGTCGAAATTTTTGATAAGATAATATCTTATCAAGATAAAGATAATATTATTAAGATAAAATCTTGTTTCGTGTTTTTTCTTTTTTTTCATCCCAGTAGCTCATCAAATGTTGTTTTTCTGTTGACGATAGTAATTTGACGCAGCTCACGAACATTGTAAGTGCTATAGCATCGTTCGGATATTTACGCATGTATACAATAAAACACAAGTGCAGTTTAAACTGAAGTGTTTTAGGCTTTTAAGTTTGATCATTTAGAAGAAAGAAAGTAAGAAAGAAAGAAAGAAAGAAAGAAAGAAAGAAAGAAAGAAAGAAAGAAAGGAAGAAAAAAACAAACAAACAAACAAAGAGCGAAACAAACAAAGAAAGAAAGAAAGAAAAGAAAGAAAGAAAGAAGAAAGAAAGCACGTTCCATTACGGGCATGAACAGAAAAAAAAAGAAAAAATTTTGTCGAACGGCGCCAAATAACTTCTGTAGATAGCTGTGTTACTTTTTCAGTTGAACAAGAGCACATGCATTGAAAATTAAATTGCCTTGTGTACTTTACATTTTATCTCTTTCTGAAGGAATCTCTTCCTGGCATTGGATTTGACGACCAGCTAATTTTAGCCAGGTAAGTTTTCTTCGAATGCTGTCGGTTAATTTGGCCTCTAATCTCAATCCACGGCTTAAGTGTATCTTCTATCATCCGTTATTAAGAACGCTCATCAATTTTCTTGCTTGTGCTATCATTGCACAGAAACAGTATTTCCTTGTTTTCGTGTAATCGAGATTCTATTTAGCGTACCTCTCACACAGAAAGAGGCACAGAAATATAGACGATATCCTTTGTTACTTGTAATCACACTGTTTCTATGAATTACTCTTGCGTATCTCTGGGTACGCGACTGTACGTAATATTTATGCTTATTTGTCGTCATTGTATGCATCATAATTAACACCTGTCACCTGGCGTAGCAAGCCAAGCGATGAGGTAGGCAAACATTTTCGGGATAATCATAAAAAAATGTTATCAATCTATGTATAACTTTGACATTTCCTTGCTACATGTAATAGTTTTGCACTTTGCTAATGTACACTAATTGCTCCCAGCAGCTCCATTTGTAACACCTGATAGACACTGAGGATATATTCCAAGAAATAGTGGAATAAAATACATCCGTATTCAGTAATGATCATTATCTATAGTTACTTCCGTGTTTACATAAACAGATTCTTAAAATAAGCACACTTCCTTTCCATTAGCCACATAGAGGTGGCATTGTTAGTTGACTCAGCAACTAATTATGACTTGGCGTATTGGTAATAGCGTCCGCCTTTCCGATAGACAATGCCATCCCTTATAACATGCGGCATTACCGAGTCTCGGTGTTTTGCACCCACCGCCGATTTACCGTACGTGGACGTTTGTCGTTCCGCAGAGACAACTGGATCTCGTTCGCATAGAGATGAGGGCAGTAATGTGGAGAGAGAGAGAGAGAGAGAGAGGTGCCGTGAGACAGGTATGGCAGAACCCAATGATAGGTGCATGCAACGGTCGCATCATGCCTTTTGTCGAGGAAACGAACAACGAAGGGAGAAGGTGTCGCTCGTCGTTCCCGTTTTCCTAATGGTCATACGTGGATGGGCCCTGACAGTCCTTT
Organism: Rhipicephalus appendiculatus; assembly: GCA_030522465.1. NCBI lineage: Eukaryota > Metazoa > Arthropoda > Arachnida > Ixodida > Ixodidae > Rhipicephalus > Rhipicephalus appendiculatus. Next base: position 4,020 of record JALIZH010022979.1, read on the forward strand.
TGTCTCTTGAGCTGAATACCGTACTTGTTCGCGCGTAACTGTCACGGGTTGTAGACGCAGGCGTTGTGGGGCGGGGCGTAGCCTTTTTTTTTTTTGTGCGAACTGCCGCCCCCACCGCAGTTTTGCCGCACAGCTCGCGCACGAGACAAGGCTTTCATGACTGAGAGTTGTGTGCTTTAAACATGAGCTGGTTCTTGACTTTCTTAACACTCTTCTAACTCACTGACAACAAACGCTGCCTAAATATCCTTAGTTCACTAAATATAATCTTCTTAGAGCCACAGTTTCTGCATTGAAGCCTTATTGTGAGTTGTGCTGTTCATCGATTCACAGATGTTTAATTAATGACGCGAGAAAGTAGTATTGTTCATAACCTTTTGGTTTTGTTTTCTAAACTCAACCTTGTTCTATTGTTCACTTCTGCAAGCTTCGATAATTTCGTCCGCGTATTTGTCTGCACAATTTTATTACCTCACTGTCTACTAGGCTGATGAAGCCGAAATATGCGCTTCGATCCCGGCCATGACGGTCGCATTTCGACGAGGCGATATGTTGGAGGCTCTTGTACTTTGTGGTGTCAGGGCACGTTAAAGAACCACAAGGGGTCGAAATCATCCGGAGCCCTCCACTACGGCATTACTGGCAATCATGCTGTGGTTTAACGAAAGAAGGCAAATTTGAAGGGCTTGTTTTTCTTTGCTAGACACAACATCAATTAGAACTAGTAGACAAGAAAGTTTCGTTGGCCTTCCTTGGCTTTCTTGTCTGTTAGGACTAATTAATGTTGTGGTTTAGGAACTTAAACCTACAGAAAATATTAAGCATCATCATGTTATTATTATTATTATTATTATTATTATTACTACTACTACTACTACTACTACTACTACTACTACTACTACTACTACTACTACTACTACTACTAGCACTCTACTATTACCTTGATGTCACTTTTATCTATTTCTCTTTGTTATCTTTGTGTATTCCACTCCCATCAGTAAAGATTAGCGCGCTTGAAGGTGAAGTCAATAACATGAAGTAATGAACAAAAGTTTTATACGCCTTTTTTTTTCTATACATTGGTCTCCGCAGTCTGGTTTATCAGTGAGTTAATTGCGAATCTTTTTTCCTGCACGGCGAAGTCGTCCTTTTGTCTCTGCCCACGTCTTCAGCAATTGAGCCCGCGGCTGATGGTCGGGAGCACAGTCCAGTTTCTGATCCCGCAGATGCGGGTCGCCTTATATGCTGTCATGTACAGTACGCATGCAGGTCCGGAATTTAACGAATGGGGGGCACAACGCATATAGGGCACAACACATATAGGGCATATAGGGGCACAACGCACAACGCACAACGCAACCTCATCTTTAATGCAGCCATATAGGCTTTCGATTTAGCTCTGCGTGTTTGAAACGACGAAATGTCGAGGGGGGCGCGTACGTGTGACAGGACCTTACACTGTCGGTGTGCACCGGCCTGCGGGCATGCAATTATCACGGCAGCAAAGTCATTGCATCTTTCGACAGAAACCGCCGTCCCGTTGGTCTTTCAAAATTTGGAAGAGAACATCACGATTTCTATAGAGGCCCACATATTTCCCCAATTTGAGCGTGTTCTCTCTACAAACGCAGTCTGTCCAAAATGAGGAGGAATGTGCATGCACGGCGACGTATGGTTGAGAAGACAGAAAGACAGTAGCTGTAGGTGCCCTCTCAGTGACGTATGCAATGCATCGCGTGTGCGTAGTATACAGGCGTTTGACTGATGTCATGTTTGTTATGTTTCGTTACGCTGCTGTATGACGGAGGAAGAAGAATATGCTATTATCCTGCGAAAAATGTTTCTGTTGCATTTAAGGGGCCCTGCAACGCTTTTCTAAGTAGCCATGGAATGGCCTCACTAAAGGAACTTATTGCCTCACGAATTCACAGCCGCAAAAATTTTCAGAATCCATCCAGTACGAGCGTAGTTACAAAGATTTGTCGCACGCCGCAATTGCGTTCCCTCTTCTCTCGACTCGACGAAAGCGCTGGAAGCTAAGCAGGGAGGGATGGCACGGGGAAAGAAAATACGTCACGCGTGCCTCGTGACCTTGAGCACTTTTTTTCCTTTCTTTTTTTCTTCGAATACGCGGCTTTTTAGTGCGATCGCGTGCGCGCACGCGTGGACAAGTCGCGGCCTCCCGCGGCGACGCCAGTAACGACCGAGCGCGCCATGGCCAAATCAGCCAATGGGTGCTGCAATGGCTGTGACGAGTGATTTTTGAGCTTGTAGCGTCATTTGTCGAGAGAAGAGAAAGGAATTTTTAGCTGATTGAGAGTTTATTGTGAATTCCAGGCCGCGTGCTGCGCTATAATATTTGGCTCGCGTGTTCTCGGGAGCCTCGACTACCGATCGGCATTGTTTTCTGACCATGCTCAAAGAGTGTTGCAGGGTCCCTTTAAGTTGATATTTGTCACGGTGAGCTTGTCAATACCTCACGGTCAATTATAAATCATGGTCAATTTGTCAAAAAAAAAAAGCAAGAAAAGAAAACCAATGGAGAAGAAAGAAAGTGGTAGTGTGCTCTCTTCCGAGTAGATGTCTCCCAAAAGTGTCGGGAACTCCTCCTTGTTTGGTCCTGTTTGTCTGTACATGCGGTTTCCCGTAAAGTAGGACTCCTTACAGGGAGTACAGATATTTATATTTGTTTTAAGCATTGCTTGCAGGCTGTGTTGCACGAAACGCGTGAATTTTGGGGGAAGTTTCGGAAGTACTGCGCTCATTAAGAGACCGAGCATTGATGTAAGGCTTACAGTGTTGTTGGTGACGTCAGAGCAGAGTATGCGGACAAGAACTGTTTCGTCGGGTATAGAAACATGGCGTTGAATAATTGTGGTCTCACCCACGGGCACATCACACAGAAAGGAAAATGTGGTGACTATTTTGAATATACTGTCACGTTTAGGGTGGCTGAGTGTGCGCATAGATTAGGCACCTGATGCTCTTTAGCTCTTGAAGGGATCCAACATAGAGGGTTTACAATTAAGCATCAAGCAACATTCCCATAGCAACTTGAAGACATAAAAATACTTGGTAGATACAATATACAATTTAGGAAACACCATGCATGGTACTACTAACAGAAAGTCTCAAATGTACAAGTAATAATTTCGGCTCATAGCAAGGTCTCCAGTCAGTGGGTAGTACAAATAAGATGTAGATATATTATCACGAAATAGACAAGAATAACAATCCACTCAAGATAACGACGACATAAACAATAATCGAGATAACAGGAATATCAAATGCCATGCTAACGCCCTACAATGCCCCTGTTTTGAAGAAATAATTAACCATTGCTTGATAACTGCAATTACTTTTGTCTCCAAATCCAGAACTCAAACAGGAGTTGGTCATCGTTAACACAATACGCGCTTTCGAAGCCACTATTTCCGCATCTGTCTGCGCACCGGCTTAATACTAAATGCGCCTCTGTCTGAGCGTTTACTTTCACACGCGGTGGATTCTTTGCCTGATGATTAGTCATCAAAATTTCTCACTTGGAGTCTACAGTTTGGTCTCGGAGTTCCTGTTCTGCCGCGTATATAAATACCTGTATGTATGAGCGTTTACTTTCACACGCGGTGGATTCTTTGCCTGATGATTAGTCATCAAAATTTCTCACTTGGAGTCTACAGTTTGGTCTCGGAGTCTCTGTTCTGCCGCGTATATAAATACCTGTATGTCTGAGCGTTTACTTTCACACGCGGTGGATTCTTTGCCTGATGATTAGTCATCAAAATTTCTCACTTGGAGTCTACAGTTTGGTCTCGGAGTCTTCTGTTCTGCCGCGTATATAAATACCTGTATGTCTGAGCGTTTACTTTCACACGCGGTGGATTCTTTGCCTGATGATTAGTCATCAAAATTTCTCACTTGAGTCTACAGTTTGGTCTCGGAGTCTCTGTTCTGCCGCGTATATAAATACCTGTATGTCTGAGCGTTTACTTTCACACGCGGTGGATTCTTTGCCTGATGATTAGTCATCAAAATTTCTCACTTGGAGTCTACAGTTTGGTCTCGGAGTTCTCTGTTCCGCCGCGTATATAAATACCTGTATGTCTGAGCGTTTACTTTCACACGCGGTGGATTCTTTGCCTGATGATTAGTCATCAAAATTTCTCACTTGGAGTCTACAGTTTGGTCTCGGAGTCTCTGTTCCGCCGCGTATATAAATACCTGTATGTCTGAGCGTTTACTTTCACACGCGGTGGATTCTTTGCCTGATGATTAGTCATCAAAATTTCTCACTTGGAGTCTACAGTTTGGTCTCGGAGTCTCTGTTCCGCCGCGTATATAAATACCTGTATGTCTGATCGTTTACTTTCACACGCGGTGGATTCTTTGCCTGATGATTAGTCATCAAAATTTCTCACTTGGAGTCTACAGTTTGGTCTCGGAGTCTCTGTTCTGCCGCGTATATAAATACCTGTATGTATGAGCGTTTACTTTCACACGCGGTGGATTCTTTGCCTGATGATTAGTCATCAAAATTTCTCACTTGGAGTCTACAGTTTGGTCTCGGAGTCTCTGTTCCGCCGCGTATATAAATACCTGTATGTCTGAGCGTTTACTTTCACACGCGGTGGATTCTTTGCCTGATGATTAGTCATCAAAATTTCTCACTTGGAGTCTACAGTTTGGTCTCGGAGTCTCTGTTCCGCCGCGTATATAAATACCTGTATGTCTGAGCGTTTACTTTCACACGCGGTGGGATTCTTTGCCTGATGATTAGTCATCAAAATTTCTCACTTGGAGTCTACAGTTTGGTCTCGGAGTCTCTGTTCCGCCGCGTATATAAATACCTGTATGTCTGAGCGTTTACTTTCACACGCGGTGGATTCTTTGCCTGATGATTAGTCATCAAAATTTCTCACTTGGAGTCTACAGTTTGGTCTCGGAGTCTCTGTTCTGCCGCGTATATAAATACCTGTATGTATGAGCGTTTACTTTCACACGCGGTGGATTCTTTGCCTGATGATTAGTCATCAAAATTTCTCACTTGGAGTCTACAGTTTGGTCTCGGAGTCTCTGTTCCGCCGCGTATATAAATACCTGTATGTCTGAGCGTTTACTTTCACACGCGGTGGATTCTTTGCCTGATGATTAGTCACCAAAATTTCTCACTTGGAGTCTACAGTTTGGTCTCGGAGTCTCTGTTCTGCCGCGTATATAAATACCTGTATGTTTTATCCCTAAGTTTACAACGCTACTGCATACTTCTCTGGAAATGCTACCTAAAATGACGAAAGCTCTGGTGGTTCCACAACTCTGAGCCTTTGTTGCGAACAAACTTTACAGCTGGCGTGGGGCGTTATTCGTCAGGCCCTCGGAACAACAGCATTTAATGCTGTACTTCCAACAGGTGCATTTCATACTTCTTTCTTTCTTTAATTGTTTGTTTGTTGCGCTCTGTACGCCTAAAAGAGGTCGTCACATACAGGCCAATACGTAGACAATGCCACGATGGTCTTAAATGTATTCACGGCTTCTTAACAACGCCGGGGACAAACGGGTTCCGCTATTCATCGTTACTGGAGAGCGCGCACTGACTACGGGGACAAAGAGGGAAGAACACGACACAAGCGTAGTTAGTGCGCACTCTCCTGTAACGATGAATATGTACCAACTCGCCAGTTTTCTGCTTTGTGGTGTTCCGCTACCGCGTTCATATATATATATTTTCTATTGATGTGGTATAAAGAACATTATACCAGCCTTATATTATGTGGTACCTCCGCATCGTTTAGTCCACTTGTCTTTTGTCGCGCAACTCATAAACTGTCACTCTCAGGAACCGGCCTCTAGTTTGGGGCCCACGCTGTTCAGTCTTCCATTCAGGGCATTTTTTAGCCATTTCATTTCTTTGTACGGGTCTTGTATGGGTAACCTCGCGCCTAGCGACGCGTCCCGGCATTCTTTTCTGATCGTTAAAAGACCGACGGCGTGTTTTCTGAGCCCCCCTGGCCTGCCTAATCGTAAGGAGAAGGCCGCAGAAAAAAAAAAAGGGGGGGGGGGGGGGAGCGTGCGTTTTTATCTTTATTATGTACTTTAGTTCTTGCGTTAGTTCAGAGTTCAACCACCCACTGTTCCACTCGACTCTCAACCCTTTATGTTTTCCCTATTCGTTTATTGAGTGGCGGGTGCTTCACGTGGGACTCAGCGTTACGCTTGGTTGAAACCGAAGCCGGCTTCCCTGCACTGCTGCGTCCGGACCAGTGCACGCATAGCACTGCACACGTCGGCAGATTTTTTTTTTTTTACTTGCTGATCTAACTTTCGACCAATGGCCTTTTCGTATGAAGGCGACCCAGGGCAATATCGAATGTTGGAAAGTTTTATGCTCTGCTCTTTTCTCTTTACTGGTTACACCTACTTGAGTAGTTTCTTCGTGTTTTCGTTTATCGGGTTAAAAAAAAATGTGAGAGAGAAATTGTTTCCAATAATACCATCCGAAAGGGAACGCAATAGGCCGAACGCTGATTTGGATGAAAGCGGCGGCGAACCATTCCGAAGCTGAAAGAAGCAACCGAAACCAGATCAAGGATAGAATAAATAAATAAATAAATAAATAAATAAATAAATAAATAAATAAATAAATAAATAAATAAATAGAAGAAACAACCAAGGAAGAACAGGTCAAAACGTTTTTTCCCGTTGTATTGTTTGTTTTCTACATTGTTTCCTGAACGGGCACGGCTTCTGGAACGTTAAATCCTGCTCGCATACCTACGCCAAAGGAATCGATCGAGTTCTGGTGATCGCTCAAAGCATTCAGTGGCATTCGGTTGACATCGAAATAGGAAATCGAAAGTGGC
>JALIZH010022980.1:0-49820 GCA_030522465.1 Rhipicephalus appendiculatus
TGTCGCACACGCTACTTTTCAGCGTGATAGTCCTCCAACATGGCGCCTACGATGACGTCAGTGTACAAAACATCGATATTTCATCTGTATACAGGCGGCGACACCGTGGTAACGTCACTGTGATGTCAGAGAAAAGCTACACAGGCCGAACTTGGGAAAAATTTCGATAACTTATTCACTGAGCGACAACCAGACCCACATGCAAAGAAATGCACTGAAAACCCGTGGCCTTGGTGTACCAACCGCGTGGTTCGGGTAAAAAAATAAAATGGAGTGAATTTTGTGCTGTCATGGAATTATCGTGCCCTAATACATTAATTGTGTGTGTGTGTGTGTGTGTGTGTGTGTGTGTGTGTGTGTGTGTGTGTGTGTGTGTGTGTGTGTGTGTGTGTGTGTGTGTGTGCGTGCGTGCGCGTGTGTGTGTGTGTGTGTGTGTGTGTGTGCGTGCGTGTGCGTGTGCGTGCGTGCGTGTGTGTGTGTGTGTGTGTGTGTGTGTGTGTGTGTGTGTGTGTGTGTGTGTGTGTGTAAACGAATACTTGCCTTGAAAATCTTGAGCGCACGACACGTCAACAAGCGTATCAATATCCCTCTATCTTCTACACACGGAAGACAATGGTTCACTGAATTAATGTCGTAAATTCACTTCCCCTTTGGGACAACCACCTCACCCAATCTCGAGCGACTGCCTCTGAATCATTGGAGATAATTGTATTCGAGTTCCCAGCTGGCTCAATATCAGACGCGCTCTGCCGGCGACCGCTGTCACTGACCCCCCTATAACGCTGTTACAAAAGGAGATGCATATTCAAACCAGATTCACTACATATAGAGGCAGCTAGTTCAAAAGACAGCAGGGATATAGGTGACAGACCTTCGAGCGCTGGGTCGTTGTTTTCCATAAGCCGCGCAGACGATTCAATCGGCAGCTCATGCGGAAGGCACGCCGTCTGCAACGCGAAACGTGCATGCGCACCCGCATAGAGCATCACGTTTTAAAAGCGGCACCACCTGTACACAAGGGAAGCGTCATCACAATAACGTCGACAAGCCGTTTCCTTTTTCCACGTACCGTCACATGACGTATCGCATCGTCATCATCATTATAATCATTATTATCAACCGCAGCGTACATTACGGACACTGCAGGACGAAGCCCTCTTTCAATAATCAGCAGTTTGCCCTTTCCTGCGCGAGTCGATTGAACTTTGTCCCTGCAAATTTCTTTTTTCACCCCACCTAACCCTCAGCCTTCCTTAGCTAAGGTATAACCACCCTACCTAATTAGCTGCGTTTGCCATTTCTTGGTGACCATCTATAGTCGCTATAACCAAGCATCGGTTATGTGTCCTTCGCAAATTACTTCCGTGACAATTTTTTGACGTCACGTCCGCTAGAATGCCCCCCCCCCCCCCCGTTTGTTCACTAAACCACATTGCTCCTTTCCTTTTTCTTAATTCTTATGCCTGTTCTCGGATATTTGGCTTAAAATCTCAGAGAAACAGATACTGCCATAATAGCGGAACTATTCTTGCTCGAATGTTGCACAAAGATAGCATGTTAATGCGCTGATCGTCTAACGTGACGCTTGGCACGATTACCTACATATTAAGTAAACAAGAGAAGGCTTCGCACGCATCGTTTGCGTGCCAAGACCAGAACACCGCGAATCCAAATCGCGCCGCCATATTGGCAGCGCACGTAACACCATCTATACCGAACAGCGCGAAGCAACAGGCCACGCCTGGGCTGCCACGCAGGGTGCATCGACGAAATGGAAAAGTGTAGTTTGGGAAATTATATCGGTCATTATTTTATCCCGCAGACCCCGTACGCGGTTCGCTTTCTTTTTTATTTTATATTTATTTTTCAGCTTGAGGCTATCCCTATTTGATTCCATCAAGCGTAAAGACATCAGACTCCACCGTGACAACTCCGAAGGCTGAGCAGAGTGCTCAAGTGCATAGGTGAAGCAACTGCAGCAACTCTCTAAACTACAGTGGAGCTTTTAGACAACTAACTATACACAGAGCCCGCAGGTAACTACGTTTGGCGTTCAGTAACCGGTTAAACGACTGACCGGTTACTAACCGATTGGAGCAATACGACAATAACGAAGTACAGTAATGTCGCAGAATTCAAACAAAGCGCGATGCGACACGAAACATCACGTTATATACATACGAGAAAACATCGAATCAACTAACATGTTGTCCCTGTACAATTGTGCAATCAGAGACACCGGCGCAGAGCAAGCCTAGCGAATGCAACCCCTTTACTCCGTTAAAATTTTAAACCTTGCCACAAATATCGCCCAGTAACGAAGTGTGACTCATCCGGTCCCCGCGACTCGAGTCCCAAATTCGATTTCGGTGCACGCCCGCCGGCATTTAGATTCAAGAGGAGCGCTCCTGGTGGCGAAAGAGCGAATCTCATCAGCGTTCGACTGAAGTCCCTAACACGCACGCACGCGCACACACACGCACATTATATATATATATATATATATATATATATATATATATATATATATATATATATATATATATATATATATATATATATAATGCTTGTATACAGCCTGAAGGTGGCAAACAAACGCGAATCCTTTCTCCTTTGCATGTCTATTTGTCAGCGCCTTCGGGAGTGTATCGGAGTGTGCGAACTGCCACTTGCTCTGTATACCGCATCGACGAGTCCCCGCTTTCTTCGGTATCACGCAAGAACACACTCGGTTCGGCGAAAACCTTACAAGCCGCAATGAGATCTCGTGACAAGTTACGCCCATCCACTCGAGCCCTTTTGAAACTGCCAGCAGCCGCGAGAACCAGAAAACACTTGAGCTCCGCACCTTTTTTTTTATACATTGATAAAATCATTATCGCGAAGGTGTTGGCTTTTGCGACGAAGTCTACCGCGAAGCGCACTCGAAGGAAAAACCGCTCGTGGTACTTATAACACAAAGCGACGCAGACGGCCGATCGACTACTGCAGAGCTCGTCGTCGATCGACGGTTATTTGAAAGAAGAGGATGAAAAAGAAGAAATGAATTGCGCGCTGTATTGGAAATCGGTTCCCATACGAACGCCTGCCTGTGTGCAGTGTAAGTAGTATACCAACCACGAGCAGACGACAAGAAAAAAAAAAAAGCAGACGACAAATAGACCACTCCAAAGGCAAGCATGGAGCGAGCAGGAGCGAGAGCAGACGGGCAAACAGACCACTCCAAGAGGCACGGCAGTGCGAGAAAAAAGCGAGAACAGAACCGCATGAGGACGTCGACAAATGTCTCGGAGCAGGAGGCAGCCGCATCGCCGTGGGCATCGCCCGATTGTTTGCCAGTGCTGCCCCCCTGCGGAATATGTTTAAAAACTCGGGGAACAAATGGGCCAATGCTGGAGGTTAGAACGTATTAGTACACGGGGGAAAAAGGAAAAAAAATGTGAAAGAAGAATGAATGGTGTACGCACTTTCTACGTAGCGTTCCGCGGCCGAAAAAAAAAAAAAGATAAAGTATTACACTTACGCGACAGGAGAGAAAGGTGTTTAAAAGGAAAAACGGCAACGCGACAGGAGATCCTTCAAGATCCCGCTAAGAGCACCCACTTTTTTTTCCCCTTACGACGTCCCTAAAGCACTACACGGCAGCATGCGTGCAAGCGACGCAAGACAGCAAGAGAGCCCATTTGTAAACTTGGGGGGGGGGAGCGTTTCTCCTGGCCAAAAACCTGCACACCGCACCGTTACCACTCTTCCCCCCCCTCCCTCCCTTCTTTTCCTCCATTCTGTCCCGTTATTCGTTCGATCCATTTGGCAGGTTATGGACGCGAGATAACATCGCTCGTAAATATGTCGCGCATAAATTACGCCACCGTAGCTCCTGGGAAGACAGAAAGAAGACGCCGCCGTCTCCCCCCTGCCAAAAAAAGAAAAGAACTCTCCCTTTCAACCTTTCACACCCACCCACCTCCATCCCTTTAGGCCTCTCCTTTTCTCTCTTTCTTTCTCGTACGTGCGAAGGCATAACGTCTTGAAAGCGGGTCTCGGCCTCAAGCAGACGGCTCGAATCAGCACGGACCGATGCGTCCGCAAAATGGCGGAAGAGGCCCACTTTTAACTGTCCCCTTCTGCTTTTTCCTTTCCTCGTCGCCATTTTGCTTTTATTTTTTCCCAGCATCCCTCGCTCTCCATCTTGCATTATTAAAGAGTCCGCACGGGACGCGAAAAAGTCGGCCCTCGACATCGCATCCATCCAACGCCATGAAAAGGGCCGGCCGCCGCATATGCATGGATAGACGGCACACACATAACAAGTGGAGTTATATACCGGAAGGTCGTACGATATGCATATATGGGGCAGGAACATACAGAGGCGGGAAGGGAAGCAGCGCCACCGTGCGGCGATGCACGAAACACAATAGAGAGGACGACGAAGGCAGGAGAGGGAAGTGAAAGCACACGTGAATCTAGAGGTCATAACGTTATAGGTGGTTGGTCGCGGAGGATATAGCGTTAGGAAAATTAAATGACAAGAAAGGGAAGACGGGACAGGGCAGAAATGCCAAAAGGGGAGAATCCTGCGGGCGGCCGTAATTTAAAATGCCAAGGTCGACGGGGCGACGTCACTCCATAACGTGCTGTATAGGCATGCGTGCTTTATTTCGCCCCACCTACCGGCGAAAAAATCTTTTGTCCCCGCATTTCACTTTCACCTTTGCGTACGGGCTTACACTGAAGCAGAACACTATACTTTATGCGTCGTCTGCTTCCCATGGAAGCGACGTCTGCTCGAGAAGACAAAATGGAAGCATGCATCTCGCGCTAGCAGACGACACGAACATACGTAACAGGTACGTCAGAGTGTGCAGCATTGTGGGAATGGTGTAAGGGTTAGAGGGAGAGGGGAATAGTTCAACGCGCCGTCTGGCGCAAACACGGGAAGTCGCGTACGAACGTTGGCGATGCGCGCGGAATGAAAATTTAAGAAAGGGGTTAGGCCTAACTCCGCGCATTGTGTTGGACAGGCACTCGTCTTCGATGCAAACATGGCCCGTTTTGTGCCCATTGTAGTGCTAACAGCTTCCGTCGGCCGGCTTATCTCACAATTCACTCTCGCCTTTGCAAAGCGCTTCGCCTTCTTCCGTGCCTCCAAGATGCCATGTTCATCCGAGATGTAACACGTTTCGGAGGCAAGCGAATATCGGTGAATAGAATGACGTAAGGAACCTTGCGGAACTTTTTCAAGGATGAGAAACCCATTTCATTCGTGCGCGCTCCTCTTTTGAGGGCAGATTTACGGGCTAACAGGATAGTGGAGAAGTTACGGCCACATATGCGTGAACGAGTGCATATGCTTCCATTCGGGTGGGGCACAAAAGGAGCGGGAGTGCTCCGTCCCGGCATCGAACAAAGAAAATATACGCCATCTTTAAAGTTTTATAGCCTATCGATCCTTCACCGAAACCAGAAGAGATAAGTGCGCGGAAAAATTGGCACACTAAGGCTGTGCGCTAGGGCCAATCGTTCCCGACGTTCTTTCAAACGTAGTTATAGTTTCGGAATCGTAAAGTGCTTCCCCCCGTGCAGAAATGGCGTTGCATTACGAACAGATTTTTACGCGACGATGTACCACGCACTATACAGGTATGCGTGCAGTACAAGGACAGAAAAATTATTGCCCATATTAACACAATTCTTACGCAATCTCTTCGTAAAGACAAATACCAGTCAACTGCAAACCGATGCTACGAAGAGGGGACGGAAAAAACTGTTCCTGGAATTTTTTAAAACCCATATTGCGTATGTATGAATTTCTCTCTCTCTCTCACACACACACACACACACACACACACACACACACACGCACACACACACACACACACACGCGCACACACGCACACACACACACACACGTACGCACACACGCATATATACACACACGGGAATGTGGATTATTCCTTTTGCCTAGCTTTCCGAAATAAAATCCTGTCTACGCCGAATAGAAACTACAGGCTTCTTAATTTCGTTGCACCGGTCCTTTAAGTCGTGCGAATACGACGGACATACCGAACGAAGATTCAGCGCCCGAGCTTGGCAACCGGCACAAACCCGTCGGTGACATCAAAGCGAAACAACGAACAGCGCAGTTCCGCGCGTACCCCGAACGCGGCTATAATAACAAACCCCGCGAGGTTAATCGCGGAGCGCGACGACAAATATATGTTCTCGCTCCGTAGAAGCATATACAAGAGAGCACACACAAAGCCCGGTCCTTCACCGTCGACTCCAACAACAACTCTACACGAAGCACATGCGCGCAATAGCAACCGCGTGATTGACGCTCTGGACTTCTCAACGGAGCTGCGCAGTCGCCGACCAAGCTGTGGTATGTGCGTACGTAAGCACGCACGCTAGGGCTTCTTTTTAAAAAAGTCGGTACGAACGTATAGAAGAAGAAAGCATCGTGCTGCAGTGGAAGGGGCGCTGCAAGACGTTAAGACGCGCGCTGCGAGCAAGATACGACATGAGCCGCGGCGCTATAGGCAGCCAGGTATTCAAGCGGGACAAAGTGGGACCTGTGCCAGGCAGCCGTCGCACGCAGCGTGCACCGCGGGGTGGCCCGGGCCCCCTCCACGTGACAAACGGGCACACGCGCGACGCTAGGTCGCAGCCTGGTTCCAAGAGACTCGGCCGACGCTATACGACGCCTCGCAGGAGCCCCGAAGTACGGGCGACGACGACCTATAGAAGTACTGACACGTATTTCTGAAAATTTTAGTACTGTATCGGTAAATAATATCACTGCAGTATCGAAAACCCTATAAAGGTGTAGTGTGGTGCCTTGGAACGCACTGAATACATCTTTAATACGGCTACCTTTAAAAAAATCAAAAAAAAAAAAAAAATCAGCCAGTGCCACGCCGTGAAAACCGTCGGACAGCGAAGCTGGAAGTGCGCGAATCTGATTGGCTAGCGAGAACAGGTGCATTATCATCATCATTAATGGACCCTTTTCATAATTCGCAAGTGCGCTTCTCTGCGCTGCATATTTGCCCAAGTAATGGCGGCACCTGTCGGGCTTCAAGTGGAGACGCGGTCCTAATTGAACGTGCTGGGGCTTCCCTAATATGCGTGTTTATATCAAGAGAGCCGACTCTACATTTTCCACGTCATAGCGTAAGCAAACCGCGCTTGAACATGCAGTTTGCAGCAAGTGACTAGCCGCCATTAGTTGTTCAAACCGCATAGCAGGAAAGCTAGCTTTACAATTTTGAAAAGGGCCTATAAGATCATCCATTAGCGTCCCTATCATTTCGAACACCATCATAATTATCATTCCGAAAAACATTACCATCATTTGAATAGTTGTTGGCCTTTAACGTCTCAAAAGGACGATATGATTATGAGGGACGCCGTAGTGGAGGACCTCCGGAAAATTCGTCCACCTGGGGTTCTTTAACGTGAACCTAAATCCAACTAAACGGGCCTCAAGATCGTCATCATTTGGAGCATGGACGGATGATGGCCAGACGAAGCTGAACCCTTTTGATTGGGCGGCGGCTTACGCCACCTAGCCGTAACTTATAATGAAGTACTCGCTCTGCGTAGCGAAAGACTGAACTTCACTCCTGTCTTGATTTAGCCGCCAATCTCACGAGTATGGATGGATGGATGGATGCTATGAGCGTCCCCTTTATAACGGGGCGGTTACAGGTGTGCCACGAGGCTCCATAAATGAAGAAAAAAAAAACGTTTTCGTCTTTCTCTCTCTCTCTCTCTCTTTTTAAGTTGGCAATTGTCTATTTCGATTAAATCTATCTTACTATACGAAGAAAAAAAAAACCCCAAATTCTTAGCCGAGTTCTCTGCCCTTTACGGCAGAATGTCCTTATATCATCATCTTTATGAGCGCCCCGAGCGGTGAGGTGAGGAACCTGTCTCAGCGTGACACCGGACAGACATGCAGACGGACTTAGAGAGACATGCAGGCTGGACTTAGAAAAGCTCCGCTGTTAATCATCACTTTCTGTTGCGATATCGAGGAGGTCGTTTCGTAGTGACGTCTCAACACAGCTGACGCAGGTGTAAGTGACGTGGAAACATCAACTCGTGACGTAATCGCAGCTGCTCTTGCAAAACACGGGTCACCGGTTGAAACGTCGAATAATAATAATAATAATAATAATAATAATAATAATAATAATAATAATAATAATGCCTTTTGGCATTAATAATAAATAAATGGCATATAAATTGCAATGCGGGGAGCGCTATTCCGAGCTAAATCATCGAATACGCCGTCTCGGCCGCTCTGGCTGATCCGGAGAGCTTGCATGGGTTCTTACTGGCTATAAATTACGCCTTTACGCTAGTTTAGGCTCCCCCCACCATCGAAAGTGCCCCGCGATCGAGACACCGACATAAATGAATCGCAGCGCTCGCAATATAAATGTAACGTCAAGGCGCTAATTGAAGCGTACGGAACACTCCTAATTAACCCTCCGAGAAGCATAATTAACGCTACGGAAGGACCCAAAACCCGCGCGCAGCGGCGCTTGCAACGCCGCCGATGTCGGCGGCAAACACAAACCTCGCCCGTACTCTGCGCCGCACTGCACGGCATTCGACGCGGTACGGCGGCGCTCCTTGCAGTGAAAGCACCGTAAGGGGGCGAAATGAAAGGGAAATCGCGAAGAACCGAAAGACCGTGGAGGCGGAGTAGCAGGAAGAGGAAGGAAGGCAAAGGGAGAGGAGGACCAGATATCGACTGAGAAGGTGCAAGAGAGGAGGCACGCACCGAAGAAGGGAGTTCCCTAACCCTCCCCCCTCTCCCAGTAGCAGGAAGAGAGAAAGAAGAGAGGGAGGGGGACAGATATCGACTGAGGAAAAGATGGAGAGAGGAGGGAAGCACCGAGGAGGGGGAGTTCCTTGCCCCTCCCCCCTCGCCCAGCTCTCTAGGTCAAGGCCATGCGCCGCTAAATTTAGCGGAAGACGCGCTCGCTCCTGCCGGGATTTGAAGCCGCAGCAGCCTGCATCTACTACCTCCTCGCGGAAAGGAAGAAAAAAAATTAAAATGATAATATAAAGAGCGCGCACGACTGTGCCGCTGCTGTGCAGTGGAGAGATGCCGGTGTCACTGTGGCCAGCTGCGAAGACAGCGTTAGAGGGAGAGGAGACCAGAGAGGGAGGGACAGAAATGCCGTAACGGTTGCGCGCGCTTTTCAGGGAGTCACGGCTCGGAAGGATTTAAAAAAAAAAGCGTAGCCGGCGGAGCGTAAGAAGTTGCGTACGACAAAAAAAAAAATGTAAAGATGTCTTTCCAGCGAGTTTCCCTGCTGGGGAACTGTCCTGCTGTGCGCAGCGATTTATGGAATGAGGCAGACAGCCATATTAGCCGTAGTGTGCGTGTATTATTTCGACTACGTTGTTGCTAGAGTGGATAACCAACAGTTGCCCAAAGATACTTGCGAGCATTAGCAAACAGTTAGGTGACATTAACGAACAGTTACTCACAAACCTTACACAGGTGCTGGTAGGGTAGCAGCGAGTAAAGTACACTGCACACAAAGTACCCATTTACTTTTTTCTTAAATTAATGTTCTAGCGCATGTCTCACCTTGACTACAGCTTTATAGGGTAGCTTGCAGGCACTACATTCATCCCACAGCTATATAGTTTTTTTTTTTTTACTTGTACCTCTAAGTATTTCCTTTTGTGTGCATGTTTTCTTTAATGTTGCCACGTACATTTCTCCCCAAAACCCCTGTTTAGTTAAAATCAATTCATTCGCATTATACATAAAAAAAAAAAAAAAAGACCACGCTTGGAGCGTACCGGTGATGGCGACAGCCAGCAACGCCCCGCCCCTGACGGCCCGAGAAAAGAAAGCGGGGAGGTTGGGAATGAAGCTTCGGCTTTCCCTCATTACACGCGTGCATTACGGAGTAAGCTTCATTTCGGGGAGGTTCTCATCGCAGCCACGCGCTACCATATTACACTACAACCCCGGCGCTGCTCTCCGCACGTCGGCGACGCGTCAACCTGTCTCGCCCGTCTCGCAGCACTTCGCGAGGGCGCTACCGTCAGCAGATTAAAGTGAAGTGCAATGAAAGAACATGAGGAAATAGAGAGAGAGAGAGAGAGAGAGGGGGGGGTGGAACAGACTGCAACGGCGTATGCTCTCAGATTAATGACGTGGATAACTTAGCAACTGACAACACTGACGGTTCGGCCTCGTGTTCGCTGGACAAGATAATATAGTCTGTAGTGTCGCCAAGAATTAATCTAACCCCCTCAGCTCTCATCTTATTCTTTTTTTTTTTTTTGCGGAAAGTAGGCACACGACATGGAAACCAGCATAACGTGCGAATCGTAGCAAAGCGAGCATTCGACTTCAAGAGTAGAACGCGAAGCTGAAGCATCCTCCAAGTTTTTACGAACCTTAAACCACTATCAGCATCTATTCCGCCGAGGCACGCGGTTTGACCGCGCCTGTCCATAGCCTTCGCTGTGTAGCGAAGAGAGCGCTCTTTTCTTTCTTCCTTTCTTTTTTATTTCGAGGAGCGCGGGAAGAGATGGCGATCGCTATTGATACACTGTCTCATCGCAGAGGCAGCAAACTATACGCAACGCGACGTGTATCGACTACATAGAAGACGGCGGCGACGCGTAGCGATCAATGCGCTAATCCCACCCCGCCAATCCGGACGGCAGCGACGCCCGTCGGAGAGCGCCAATCCCACATTACCCTCTTCTGCTGGGTCTCCTCATTCTTCGCACAGAGGGAGGAATAAACTATATAGGAGATGGCATTGCTTCACGGCAGGTCAATCTCGACAGGCGAAAAAGTAAATTTACTAGCGTAGCAAATTGGGCTAGTGGAATATACTCATGACGGCCGACAGCCGAGCACCGTAACCACTGCTCCACCGAGGCGGACTGTTTGTTGTGTTGTTGTGTCGGGTCGCATCGTATGCTGTGTTGTGCTGTGTTGTGTTATGTTGTGCTATGTTGTGCTGTATTGTGTTATGTTGTGTTGTGCTATGTTGTGCTGTGTTGTGTTATGTTGTGTTGTGCTGTGTTGTGCTGTGTTATGTTGTGCTATGTTGTGTTATGTTATGTTGTGCTATGTTGTGTTGTGTTGTGTTAAGTTACGTTATGTTATACACGTGTTGCTGTTTAAGGGTTGTTGAGGTAAACAGCACCTGAGCTACATCACTTCTCTACGCTGCGCAGGAATGAAAAGGGTAAGTAGATATATGACGACGCTACAATGAATCAATAAAGGTAAATACGAAACAAACAAAGAAAATAGCAATGGCAATTCATCGTTAACTGACGAAACTACACATTTCACCTTCGCATTCCGAAAGTCCAAAACTTCGTGGACACACAAACTTCTGCTCACGGCAAGCGTCAGAAATTTAAAGACCACGAGGCACAAGAAAAAAGATCAATATTCTCGCGTCCTCTGTAGGCAGCCTTTAAATTATATTTTTTAACAGTTCTAAAACGCGCTGACAACACGTACTGTGCAGTTCGGCCCAATACAGCCACAATGTTGCCGAGAAATTCGAAGTTATCTCAGACCTAGTGGTATCTAAAACTTCTGACGCCAACTGCACGTCTCGGGAAGATACATTTTGGCTTTAACTGCGCGTTGCGCAACGCTCTCTCCTACATTTTTCTTCCTTTCTTCCGCCACGCTCCTTCCCCAGCACGACGTGACAGCTTCTCTTCTCTTTTTTTTTTTTCTGTTCGGCTAGCGCATAATATAGCATCGATCGCCGGCTGGCGGTGATGGGCGGGCGTCCTCTACACACTCCCGGATACACCAGACGCGATGGCGCCCCAAAACTGTCCCCTCGACTCAGCGAAACAATAAATGAAAAAAAAAAAAATGATAAATGAATTACGCCGGCGGCGATATACAGTAAACGTTATAACTAAAGCGCGAAAACACCTCAGCTCGGATGACAGCGCCTCCAAAAAAGAAAAAAAAAAGGAAAGAAAAAAGCGACGCGACGCTGTTACGAAATTCACGCACTTTATTTGAGGCTGTCTTTCCCATCTGACAAGGGCTGCAATGCGTCCACGGCACTGCGCAGCCGAACGCCTCCGTAGAGCGAAATGGCCTTCTAAATACGATTCCTTAAATGCCTTTGGTCTTTACTATGTTGCAAGCAGCACACTCTGCGCGACCTTCTAAAACGAAGTACACTGTATAACGAAGCACCTTGTGTTCCAGCGTTTTCTATACAACGAAGTACCATGTGTGACGAAGCACCTAGTGTGCCAGTGCCTTTTACAACGAAGTATCCAGTATAGCGAAGCATACAGTGTGTCACTGCCTTTTACAACGAATCATCAAGTGTGGCACCATCTTTTACAACGAAGTACCCTGTATAATGAAGCGTCAAGTGTACCACCCCCTTTTAAAACGAATTGTCTGGTACAGCGAAATACCTATAGCGTGCCACTGCCTCATACAACGAAGAGACCTGTATAACGAAGCATCTAGTGCATCGCCGTCTTTTACAACGAAGTACCCCATATAACCAAGTATCTAGTGTGCCATTGCATTTTACAACCAAGTACCCTGAACAACAAAGCATCTAGTGTGCCACCGCCTTTTGTAACGAAGTGACCTGTACAATGAAGCATCTAATGCGCCACCGAAGCATGTCGTGTGCCTTTTACAACGAAGTGCCCTGTATAACGAAGTATAACGAAGTTTGTGTTCTTCACAATGAAGGCATTTTACTGTGCGCATGAAAGTCTTGTACACCCGCGTGTCTTTGTGTGATAGAATTTTGTGTCAATGCAGATGTCTTATTACACCGCGTTTACACGATTACAAGGCGATGCAGGAGTCTGCAGACGCTTAAAAAAAATATAGAGACACATTACCTCTTGTGTGCCGTCAATGTAGTTGGATAGGCGGCACTTCCAAGAAAGCGCACGACATCGCGCACTACTGCAACGCCTCCCAAGCGTTCACGTTCGCGATCACTTCCGTGACGACGCCACTTTTTGTGCGAAAGGCTTTACTGCATGGTTTGGGCTTTCACCTGATTGGTATAGGTGACTGCTAAATTCCTCAGTGAAATAATGTTCACACCTTTTCGAAGGATACACGCAAGGGCACGAAACTAAACCATACCGCGCAAAACGAAACGTCCGCTGGTCGCTACAACACAACGGGAACACACGTTTCGCCACTCGAAACACGGCCTTGGAGAGAAAAACAGGAATAAAAAAAAAGATCTCGATGACAAAGCTTCAAAAACTTCAGCATTGCCGACCGACAGCTGCGCGCATATCTGTTACAGCTCCTGCGCGCGCCCGCCTTTACGTTACGTAACGCTCGCGTCACAACATACCGCTCTCCTCTCGTTTAGTCTTTATAGTTTACCGTCTCTCCGCGCGGCTTCCCAAAATACACCGTAACGAACAAACCGACCGACCAAAACTATTCTACGCTCCCGGTTTGCTTTCCTGGCTTCTCCCACAAGGCCTCTCTTTCTCAGTGTCAACCCCTTCTTTCTGTATCACCGTTCTTATTCTCTCTCTCCCACTAAAACCCCTTTCTCTGCCCGCTTTTCTCTTCCTGTTAGTCTATAGTTTACGTCTCTTGGCGGACTCTGACTAACGAACAAAACCAACTAACATAAGAGACACGTCAGAACTATTTCACACTCCAGAACAGCACCCTGCCTGGGAGCCTCATTTAACCCTTACCCTCCCGCGCTCCTTGGCAGAGGCACCCGCGGCCGAGCACAGCGTTCGTTCATCAGCGCAGCACAGACCCCCCCCCTCCCCCCACTGCAAGCAGAGAGGACACCGCTGCAAACGCTGCCGCCGAAGCAGCCTCGTCGGCAGCCATTTTATTTATACGCGCGCGGCCCGCGCTGCGGCGGGCGCATATATGTCGCCAACACGAGCGGCTTATTTATAAATGCGCCCACCCTACTTCCAAACCCCCTCACCCCTTTTCACCCTCCCACCACCACACCTGAGACTGCATAGCTAGACCCGCTCATTTCGCACGAGGAGAGGGTTAGCCAGGCTGCAGGGATGCGACGCCAAGTCTCGGCGGCGCCGAGCACTATGGGGCCGAGGCCAAAGGGGTGCCACCGCCGCCGTCGTCGAGATCCGAGGTGATGGCTTGGGGCGAGCCGCAGCCAATTAGCGAGTTTTCACTATCGGTTCCATCATTCCCTAGTTTCTAGCCTCATCTCGCGCGACGTTGTGTATACGGTGGTGCAATACCGAGAGTTCAGGGTCCCCTCCCCCCCCCCCCCCCCCCGCCAACCGTGCAAACTATACAAACTATTTGTGCAGCTAGCTAAGAATGGAACCGCGGATCTTTTTTTAACGCCACCGCGAGTGAGCCTCTTTGTTTCTCTTCATAGCACTTCCGGTTTACCGAACAGCCAGAAATAGTCTCGTAAAAAGATAAGAGAACTGCTACGAAACCGATAGTTCTGGTTCAAACTAAGAGCTATATTGACACGGATGATATCGGGGGCGTAAGACATTTACTCAAGGGCCAAGTAACTGTCAGGATAATAGATGTAAATTAATCGAACGATCATGAGTGAAAAAAAAAAAAAACAGCGCTAAAAAAAAATCGCAGCATATCCGCGGAGTGAATGATGATGAGTGGGCGAAGCTCCGGAGGTACATCATCAAAGACGTGATGGTGGTTGGTGGCATGTGGTCAAACGATATGCATGACGATGACGATGACGATCGCGATGCCATACAACACATGGCATCGCGATCGTCATCGTCATCAGCAGGTGGCTACTACATAGTGGGTACATTCCATGTCCCCACTATGATGACGCTGCCCTTATGGCAGCGTCATCCCCATGTGTTGTATGGCATCGCGATCGTCATCGTCATCAGCAGGTGGCTACTACATACAAGGGACGCACGACCGACAGGCTAAGGAGCTTCGCCCCTAAAACGGAACACGAAAGGACACAGACCACGGCGCTGATATGATCAGCGCCGTGGACTGTGTCCTTTTGTGTCCCGTAGTTTTTTTTTTTTTGCACTCATACGAACACAAGGCCAATTAGCCCAAATGCGTATCCAACGGTGACCGAACAAGCTCACTGAAAGAGCAGACGGTTTTCTCGTGAGCAGCAGGGATCGTAGCGGCATCTCGCGGAGAAGATCTAAATCCCGCGCTCCTTTCTACGCGGCCTCCGAGATCTGCCGCAGCAGCGCGACGAAACAAAACGTTAACCCGAGGATTACACAAGGACACAGGAACGCCGACGTGCGAATGCCTCTACCATGACAACGAACCAATGATTAGTGTCTCCTCTAATGTTCTTGGCAAAGCGCATTTAGCGAAGAACTGTGGAAACCTTTAGCTAGTCTGATCGCGTAGTGCAATGAAGAAAGCTCGAGTATGCTGATGATGATCATGCTCCTGGGATGATTGGCACCCACCATGGAGGAAAGAAAAAAAAATAGGAGGGAGCACGCCTAGCGTCCACAAGCCAAGCTCTTCAGAAGCCGCTTGCTCCACGCGTTCGTCCTCACTTCCCGCGATGCTCCTGTTTCATATCCTTTATTGATGGGCTCGTGAACAAAAAGAAATTCGGCAGATCCCACGTACCATGGGAAACGATGTTATGAGAAGCATGCGGAGGGAAGGTGACTGTTGTGTAATTTCTTTGTTGAGCGAAACGACGCTAATGTATAAATGTTATTTACAAATGTTGTACGCAAAAAGATATGTACCTCCATGGCACCGATGCCCACTCGGGGGGGGATCGGCCAAGAGTCGGGCGGATCATATAATCTGCGACTTTAAAGTGCTAATAGAGGTTACAGAGTCAATTAGAAAGGACAGTTATTTTTTGTTAATTCCAGTTGTAGTCTACACCACATTGCATAACCTCCCAAATGACCAAAAATTATTATGCCAGGATAACATAACTCAAAGCTGCCGCTTCCGCTTGGCTGCTGAGGAGGAAGACGACGAGGTGTCTCAATGATTGCAGCTCGCGCTTGCGCGTTTCGTCTGTCAGCTGGACGTTGACTGAATGGGCTCCCTGCCAATGACCAATAAAAACCCGTAACAGGGGTATAGTATCCGTCGCCGCAAACAGCTGCACACAGAACACGGGCCGCTTAGAGCTCAAACTGCAGAGCGCTCTTGCAAAAACTGTTTACAGGAAATTTTAGCGAGTTTTAGTGAGTCCGAGCATAAAATTTTGCTTAACAAGGTGTGGGTCCGAGCTAGTTGGTACTCTATGATCAACTACTTTTTGCGCAAAAAATTTTCAAGACAACGGACGAAACAATTGCGCCCGTCCGTGTTTGTATCGTCCGCTGTCCTGAAAATTGTTTGCGCAAAAAAGTAGTAGAAAATTTTGGTATATGGTATCTGCCGCCGTAAACAGCTGCGCACAAAACAAGGCCTGCGTAGAATTGGAACCGCAGAAAACTCCCGGGAAGACCTTTTGCCGGACATAATAGCGAGCTTGAGTGAGTCTGAACAGGATTATATGAACAGCCCAGGCCCGTAGCCGAAAGGGGGGGGGGGGGGCAACCCCCCCCCCCCTCCGAAATTTAGATTGATGTGGTGTTTTACCGAAAACAAATAATGAAAATACGGGTTTTTCAAGGCTTTCAACAGGTGCCCCCGCCCCGTTAAAAATTCCGGGCTACGGGCCTGGTACAGCCGCGCACAAAACGAGGGCGCTGCGCTGCGTTCTAACCGCAATTCGTTTGCTGGACAACCGTCTTTACCGGACAGTTAGCGAGTTTTAGAGAACCTGAACGCCTCCTCAATCTGCCACCGTAGCCGCGTGTAAGACAAGGGCTGCGCAGCGCGCTAACCGTACGGGAAGAGTTGGCGGAACGAGTGCGTGCAACGTAACAATGACGCCACTTTAGTCCCATAGGAAGTTTTAGTGAACCGCCCTATAACGTTTAGAATAACTGTCAGTCCGGCGTGTTAGTATATGCGTTCATGATGTTGAATCGCTAAAAGAAACGGATACTTATGAAGAACACAGGACAAGGCGCTACCTATCAGGAGAAATGGCAATGGTTAAATTGAATTGAGTTTATCTTTTTTTTTTTATAAAGTATGCAAACACTGTGAGGACCCTTAGCCATAGGCTAGGTTGGGTCCAAAAAAACAACATTTGATAAAGGCACTTCGGTAGAGCGCATCAATATAAAGTTATATAACAGCGAATAAAGAATCCATAAACAAACAATAAAGCACATGAAATAACCGCACAAAAGAATAACCACAGAAAAGAAGAATAAATAAATAAATAAATACATAATGAAGAATAAGAATTTGTCGTCAGACTATTCACAGATAAGTTAATTCTTATAAATAGTGACTTTCTAGTGCTTTTGAAAAATTTGAACACATTTTTTATTTCAAAAGGTATAGCATTCCAGATTTTAATACCAACAAACTGCAACAGACGTTCGCCATATACGTTGTTAGTCCGTGGAATATTCCAGTTACCAAAGGTTAGTTGTCTGGTAAAACGACATGGGGCGCGAAACAATGACACGTTAAAAGGGTTGCGTTAGCCAGCCATCCGTTTTGCTCTCGGAATGTCAAGTAGCTTTTGTAGAGAGAAGGTAAAATGAAGTGCGTTTGTTGCCTTGGTATGAGGCAGTTTGTATCTCTCGCCTGATTGTTTCTTTTATGATCACGTGTTAAATTTTGGTTTTAACGATGACGTACATTTTATTAAATGAGGGCATTGTTTCTAAATAAACTCAGTTGCTAGTAGCGCCTTGTCCTGTGTTCTTCATAAGTCTCCGTTTCTTTTAGCGCTTTACCATCATGAAGGCACACTGCGAGGTTCACAAGTTCGTGAACGCGCTCGCTATGCTATTATTCCCTTCTGAATTGGCGCCGCCCAGGAACGGTGCCGACATTCTGTTTTGTCATTTCCGCTCCTATAATTTGAACAAATCGAGCTGCAATTAACAAAATTATCGGCTTAATTGTTATCGAGCGAATACAAGGCCATCAATTAACGCTTAACGAATACGATAAGAAACGCGATATGCTTTGCAAAGAACCGCTGCAGAGAGCCACATGATGACACCGCCAGTGCACTAAATGGAGCACGCAATACATTATCCGTCATACATTATCTGAAACAGCTGCATAATTGTGGAGGAAGCAGGAAAAAAAAAGAAAATAAAGGGGGAGGCATAGAAAGGTCTTTTAGGAAACCTTTAGCACTTCATCAGTGAGTGCTGCATATTTGCGTGCTGCAGGCGCGTATGCTACGAAGAGCGGCAAGACACTTATCGATCGGATTATACTAAACGGAACACTATATAACGTCTCAAGCGGCGTACAGTGGACGACTTCGACATGCACAGTGCGCAGGCCTATACAAAACTAAGAAAGTCAATTCGCTGCCTCTTCGGGACGGTTTTGCCGAAAGTTGCTTATAGCTCCTTATCGTCACAGAGCATTGTGCATCCAAAATTTGGCGATTTATGAGATAAGTTGTAAACTTTGTAAAAATATGTAAATATTATGTATGCGCATATTGCCTTTTATTGAGTTTAAAACATTGTTTTTGTTTATGTTTGAGTGCCGCTATACCTAGTGTTTTAGTGTGATGTCTTATAAAGATTGCCAAACGCTGTCTGAAGTGTATGTGGGGGCGGGGCCCCTCGTCAGGCATGCAAGCCTTTAGTCCTCGCCGCACTCTTGATTGATCAAGAAAATAAACATTGAATTGAATTGAATTGCTGCTGTGTACAGATCAAGCTCGACAGTTTCTCGCAGACAGCGCCGACCGTATCCACGCACGACACTGAAAAAAATTCACGCACTGCCGCAAAGCTACCCACCCACTACGTTGCACACAACTAGCTAAGTCTATGGGCGAGCCTGTATACAAGGTCCCGCATCGACGGCTTTCCAAATGAGAGGCCGATTTATTATATATACGAAGCGGGGCTGGCGGCATATTGCGTTCTCCAAATCTGGCCTCGTCTTTCTGAAGCAATCAGAGCGAAGCTTCACTCTTTCTATTGATGGCATATCCACCATTGCAACGTTTATACTTATGAGCTGACCCAATGGTCGCACATTGACTCTGGTATCGATCCTGCATACGCATCGCCAACAAAAGCCCGCTTCGATCAATTTTTTCCCTCCCCCCCCCCCTGCCTCACTCCTCCTCTCCCGATATATATACGACTCCACAATACGCCACAGTGTATAACATACATAAGCGACGGCTCCGGCTGTCAGCAGATTCCTGTAATGCCGTTCGATCGCGCTGCGCGCAGGGTTGCCAATGAAGCGTGGCGGATAATAGGCGCACGGGTACGGTCCGCCACGGTGGTAATGGTGGTTACGGTGCTCGGACAGCTGACCCGAAAGGTCGCGGGTGCGATCCAGGCTGCGGCCGTCGCATTTCGATGGAGGTGATATGGCGAACGTTAAAGAACACCAGACGGTCGAAATTTCCGGAGCCCTCCAACTATACGGCGTGTCTCATAATCATATCGTTGCAAATGTCGGCACGAAAAAACCACAGATAGCATTATTATAGACGTACAGGTATGTGACCCTGCCTCCAAGATCCACATAACCTGGTTTCACATTGCCCCCGTGATCGGGCCCACCTTTCGACCAAGCGACCGTGTCACGTGATGGCACCACGTCATGTGACGCTACATAACGTCATACGACAACAGAATGATAATGACGTAGCATATTTGGCGATCTGTGACGTCATGTGCTGACGTCATCCCGTTATGATTTTTTACACCACTCTTGTTGAAGCCGGTGGACAACTTTCTTGCTTGATAAGGCATCTAAACTTTTCGCCTTAACACGCGCAACATATTAGTAGTTATGCGGTAGTTATCCGCATGAAACTGACCTCAACTCTTATATCTGTTATGGCATATCATTCTGACATTCATTCAGGAAAGAAGTGCAAATTTAAGGGCTCGTTTGCTTTGTTACTTTGTTAAACACAATATTAATGAGAACTAACAGACAATGATGCCAAGGAAAGTATAGGGGATGTTGTTAGAAGTAATTGTAATGTGCTGTGTTCGTGTGGTTCTTTCTTTGTCCCTGTTTTTTTGCGCTAAATTCTACTATGATGATTGTCTGTTAGTTCTCATTGACATTCATTCAGTGCTTCAAACGTTCACCACTGATCAATAATTTGCGAAGAACCAAAAATAACGCTCAACTGCAAGCAACTCGGAACGCGCGCTAAAAAAAATCAAAAAAAATTATCTGCTTCTCTTTGTCCTTCGCTCATCGTCGGTATGCATGGCTTGCTGCCAAAAACAAATCGATCGCTGAACCTAGTCGCCCGATTTAATATTCCGCGCCAGCGTTATTTCGGCCCCCCATGCCGCCAAATCGTTAAGTGGGTCAAAGAGACGAGTCTTTCGAAGGCCGGATGCACACGCTTTTGTGCAGAAACTCGATTAAAATTGCCAAGCCCCGCGATTAACTTATTCTTCCGATTCGGCATTTCCTTTCATTAACCCAAAAGTCATACGGTGCTTTGTGCATTTGTTTAAGACAACTCCAAGGCGAAAGCCATCTTATAGTTCCTTGCCTTCTCAATCGACTGTACTGACCGGGATCGAACCCGCGACCTTCGAGTCAGCAGCCGAGTACCGCAACTTCCACACCACCGCGGCGGAACGATGCAATCTCAAGGCTAGACCGGCGTCCCACGTACGCGGTCGTAATCAAATTGTAGCTATACCGCTCCATACGGAGAAGGAAGAAGACCCGTGGCGTTCAGCCCTGTCAGCATGCATGCTCGATCGAAGCCGTATACACAGCCTTCCTCGACACATCTCCATGGATTTCTATATTTGGCGCATGCGCAATGCGGTGTGGCCTTGCTATAGGAATACGATCGAAAGAAAACAGTAGATTTGTATACACAGCTGAAACGTTGGACTGAGATAGAATAAACACGATGTTGCTGCCGTAGAAGCGGATAGCCAATCGATAGCCCACACTTGATTCGCTAACAATGCCGCATTCTTATTTCATCGTAGACATGACTATAGGAACCTTTGATATAGTAACTGTCGGCTTTTATCGTCCAAAAACCACGAAATGATTATGAGAGACGCCGTAGTGGACGGCTTCGCAAATTTATACCACCTCGGGTTCTTTAACGAGCACCGAAATGCCAAGTACACGGGCCTCAAGCATTGCGCTTCCATCGAAATGTAGACGCCGCAGCGAGGCTTCAATCCCGCGACCTTAGGGTACGCAGTTTAACACCGTAACCCCGAAACCAACGTGACGAGTGTTGACCGACCGACCGACCGACCGACCGACCGACCGACCGACCGACCGACCGACCGACCGACCGACCGACTGACTGACTGACTGACTGACTGACTGACTGATTGACTGACTGACTGATTGATTGATTGATTGATTGATTGATTGATTGATTGATTGATTGATTGATTGATTGATTGGTTGACTGACGTCGCTGTGGTGACAGGCTCACGGCTTTTCTCCTCTCCTATAGCTTGAACTCACCCTGCGTCTTGTATGCCCTCTCCCTATCTGTATAGGTCTGAATAGGCCCACGTGATACTATTAATTAATTAATCAAACGAAATCGACCTAAAACTCCGACGCACCACGTTTACAGAAAGCCGGCGAAAGACGCCCCTGAAAGACACCATATTCGAAGCAATAACCATTAACCACACTAGCAACGAGGCAACCACTCAGGTTCTCGCAACCATCCGTTATTGACGACAACGTCGTTGTTGTCTTGTACCGCGGCGCCCATCGGAATCGAACGATGCCAAAAAGGAAGCGATGATGCGGTTCGGGTTATATATTTTTTAAAAGATGCGGGCAGGCTTCCAAGCAAATTTGTTTACGGGACCCCTCCGGCGAGTCTCAGCCATATTGGTTATGTTTTTTTCTTAGCGCACGTATACATACAGCACGCAAAACTAACAATTGCTTTTCGTTCCCCGAGTGAAGAGCGTGCGTATAGAGCCAACAAAACCGCGCCACGCGCCAATTATGTATGTGCATATATATATATATATATATATATATATATATATATATATATATATATATATATATATATATATATATATATATATGAAGGAAAGAATTGCAAACTTAAGGGCTCGTTTGCTTTGTTAAACATATATTAATGAGAACTAACAGACAAAGATGCCAAGGAAAGTATAGGGGAAGCTATTAGAAGTAATTGTAATGTAAATGTGAAGAAAGGAAAGTGGACGAAAAGATAACTTGCCACCGGCAGGATCCGAACCTGCGACCTTCGAATAACGCGTCCGATGCTCTACCACTGAGCTACGGTGGCGGTCATCCCTCCGTCCACTTTATAGGGTATATATGTGTACTTAAACGTGGGAGCGTCATTCTCTTGTCTGTTAGTTCTCATTAATACTGTATATATATATATATATGTATATATATATATAAAAACGAGAAAGGTTGCCTTGCTATGAGCTGCGGTAACAAATGCATGAAACGAAGAGACAATAAGCACCGGAAAGGCGCAGCGCTAAATGTTAAAGCAAGTGTTCTTCTCTTTAGTATTGCTTTGTTTTTTTTAACGAAATGTAGAGGACAATAGGAAACGAAGGTGGACGAAAAACAAGAACCTCGCGCGAATCTCGAGTACGTACCTTTATGAAATTCATTCGACAATTTCTTTGCGAAGAATGCAAGGAAACAGAAGGAAACAGTAAGAGATACATGAGATGTAAACAGGAATTGTCTTTTTTTTTTTTATGTAAAGGATACTTCGCCTATGCTGGGCCAATACGGAATGGAGAATCAAGATCAAACCTCCCCCCACTATTAAGGCGAAAGCCTTTAATGTCTCATGCTCACGTCCGTCCGGTGTCCGTCCGTCCGTCCACCCCCCCCTGCGCATGCGCAAACCCATTAAAAAAAATAAAATAAAAACCTCCTCTCCACCTCTTTCTCCTCTAGGCATCCCTCCCCGCGAAGGCCACACCCTCAATGCGCATGCGCGTCCCCTCCCTCTCCCCTCCTACGCTCCCCCCTCTCTCCTCTAGGCATCCCTGCCCGCGGCGTCCACACCCCCACTGCGCGTGCGCGTCTTCCCCCTCTCTCTCCTCTCCTACGCTCCCCCCCCCTCTCTCGCTTCGCGACGCCGACGCAGGCAGCGTCTGCTAGCGAGTTTCTTGGTTGAAAAAACCGGCAGATCCCACGCACTGTGGGAATCGATGTAATGCGAAGCAGCCAGCAAGGAGCAAATCATGCTGTACGTGATATGCATGTCATTAGTTACATCTAGGGCCTGTCATTTGTGTTCGTCGTGCAGTCACGTCGTGCAATACAAATTTTGGTGTATACCAAGCTAGCGTACTGGACGCAAGCGCACCATGAGCGTGGCATTGTAGATGACATGCATGCCAAGATTTTCGTGTTACCACCTGCCACTTATGTTCGCTTAATTTTTTAACTCGAATCGCAGCGAGACGCGACACCAATCTGCCTCCGTTTGGCATGCGTTCGTATTCTCGCGCTTTGCGCATTGTGCAGACGCCGTCCGCGTTCCAGCGTTTAAATTGACGGACACTGTCAATTCCAAGGCGCGTTCCTCCAACGCATGTGCCCACTGAGACGGGGTCGGTCAGAATGGAACGTCATGCGCGCGTCTCCCTCCTTGCATGATTTAGAGACGCTGGGCACAGCACGCTACCTAAGCAAAGCGCGAGTACTGTAGAGTCCGACGCGACCGGCGTCCGTTTGCGCGCCCCGGCGCCCAACTGGCACCGTGCCAGGGCACGGCTGGAGGGAGGGACGGACGGACGGACGGACGTGAGCATGAGACAATTAAGGCGTATGCCTTAAAGATTTGACGTATATCAAGCTAGCGAAACGGCCACGAGAATGACATCCGCGTGGCATGCAAGTCATGTTGCACATGACATTTCCTGATTTCCATATTACCACCTGTCATTTGTGCTCTTCATACAGTCACGTCACTCAATACCAAATTTGGTGTATATCAAGCTAGTGAAACGGCCCCGAGAGTGTCATGAGCGTAGCATGCAAGTCATGTTGCACACGACATGTCATGATTTCCATATTACCACTTGTCATTAATGCTCGTCATACAGTCACGTCGTTCAATACCAAATTTGGTGTATATAAAACCAGCGGAACGGCCGCGAGCGTGCTATGAGCGTGGCGTGCAAGTCATGCTTCACATGACATGTCATGATTTCCATATGCCCACTTGGTATTTATGTTCGTCATACACTCACGTCACGCAATACCAAATTTGGTGTATATCAAGCTAGCGAAGCGGCCGTCAGCTCGCCATGAGCGTGGCATGTAAATCATGTTGTACATGACATGCAGGTCATGATTTTCATATTACCACAAGTCATTTATGTTGATCATGGAGAAATGTCTCATCGTACCAATTTTTAGATAGATCAAGTTAAGAAAACGGCCTCAGGAGCACTATGGCCATGGCATGTAAATCATACTTTTCATGACAAGTTATTCATGATTTTCATGATATGACCAGCCATTCATGTTTGTCATACAGTCATGTTATGTCATACCAATTTTGGTATAAGTCCCATTAACGATACGGCCAGGAGAGCACAAAGTCGTAGGCGGCTAGATAGATAGATAGATAGATAGATACGCTCAAAGTCGCCGAAGTTCGCTAAGAAATGCTTCGCATTTAAAAACCGACTGCTCGCGCTGCACAACCGTTCACTGGCCACCCCGTATATATGGCACTGGATCTCCACCTGCAAGGTAGTGCCGGTTGGAGATTTCTCCTGTGCGTTGTCGAACGATAAAAATTCGCAGCGTGCGCGTTAACTAAAAGCGGACTGCGGGTCTCTGTGTCCAGTCCGAGTCTTCTGTCTCTCATTGCCCATTAGCAGCGACTCGGATGTTCCAGTAGGAAAACCGGTCCATCACTGCGTGCTTTGCGCCTCCCCAGGTTTCTCTCCTGCGCAACGCTTCGATGAGCGCCAGCGTCAACGCCGCCGCAAGTGTAAAGGCCTGACCACACGTGCCCGTTGCAGCGCGTCAGCGCGTGGCTTTTTGACGCGGCGCCGCGCCCTCCCCCTATGGAGAGAGAGGGCACGTGGCTACGCGAAGCTGCGCGCCCTCTCTCTCCATAGGGAGAGGGGCGCGGCGCCGCGTCAAAACGACGCGCGCTGACACGCTGCAACGGGTACGTGGTCAGGCCTTAAGCGTTAGCGCCCGCTGCTTCGCATTTACACATGGTTCCCTTTAGCGGGAGATGGTGTAATCTTTAAGGCGAAAGCCTTTAATGTCTCATGCTCACGTCCGTCCAGTGTCCGTCCGACGTCCACCCGTCCGTCTGTCCGTCCCTCCGAGCTCTGGCACGGAGCCAGGTGGCCGCCGGGATGCGCAAACGGACGCCGGTCGCGTCGGACTCCATAGCGCTCGCGATTTGCTTGCGTAGCGTCGCTGTGCCCAGAGTTCGCAATCATTCTGACCGACGCCGTCTCAATGGACCCAGGCGTTCACGGAATACACTTTCGAATTGACAAAGGGTCCGTCAATTTAAGAGCTGGAACGCGGATGGCGTTTGCACGATGCGCAAAGCGCGAGAAAATACTTACGCATGCGAACGGAGGAAGATGAGTCTCGCGGCTCGCTGCGATTTGCGGTAAAAAATTAAACAAGAAAACACGCACACATTCGGTTTGTGTGTTATCTCACCGAGAGTGTAAAAGAAAAAAGGCATGACATAATCAGTGGAATGGCCACACGCTTTCGCCGAACACACTTTGGAATGTACAAAGTGTCCTTCATTTTTTTTTATCTTCCGCTTCATGCATGCGTGTACTCCGGCAACAACGAAAAACAAAGAACGAATGAAACGCGAGAAAATTAAAAGAAAAAAATTACACCATCTCCCGCTAAAGGGAACCATGTGTAGATGTGAAGCAGCGGGCGCTAACGCTTACACTGGCGGCGGCGTTGACGCTGGCGCTCATCGCAGCGTTGCGCAGGAGAGAAAAGTGGGGAGGCGCAAAGCAGGCAGTGATGGAGCAGTGTTTCCTACTGGAATATGCCAATCGCTGCTAATGGGCAATGAGAGACAGAAGACTCCGACTGGACACAGAGACCCGCACTCCGCTTTTAGTTAACGCGCACGCTGCGAATTTTTATTGTTCAACAACGCACAGGAGAAATCTTCCACCGGCACCACCTTGGAGGTCAAGATCCATTGTCATATATACGGGATGGCCAGTGAACGGTTGTGCAGCGCGAGCAGTCGGTTTTTTCAACCAAGAAACTCGCTAGCAGACGCTGCCTGCGTCGGCGTCGCGAGGCGAGAGAGGGGAAGCGGAGGAGAGGAGAGAGAGGGGGTGACACGCATGCGCAGTGGGAGTGTGAACGCCGTGGGCAGGGATGCGTAGAGGAGAGAGGGGGGGGAGCGTAGGAGAGGAGAGAGAGGGGGGACGCGCATGCGCAGGGGGAGTTAGACGCCGCGGGCAGGGATGGAGAGAGGGGGGGGAATGTGAGAGGGGGAGAGAGGAAGGGAGGCGCATGCGCAGTGAGGGGTGTGGTTGCCGTGGGGAGGGATGCCTAGAGGAGAGAGAGGGGGAGAGGAGGTTTTTTATTTTTATTTTTTCTTTAACTGTTTGCGCATGCGCAGTAAGGGTGGGCACGCGGCACACCACCACCACCACCACCACCGGATTAAGCTTCGCCATAAGATGCTTCACATCTAAAAAAAAAACAGATGTCCAGTGCTGCGAGGCACCACTCAACGTCATAACAATATCTGGGGTTTTACGTCCCAAAACCACGACACGATTATGATAGACGCCGTAGTGGAGGGCTTCGGAAATTTCGAACATCTGGTGTCCTTTAACGTGCACTGACATCGCGCAGTACACGGGCCTCTACCATTTCGCCTCCATCGAAATGCGACAGCCGCGGCCGGGATCGAACCCGCGACCTTCGGGTCAGCAGCCGAGCACCGTAGCCACTGTTCTACCGAGGCGGACGCACCACTCCACGTAGAGTTTTCCCTCGTCCCAGGTGTATATGTGCGCTCCCTCGTCCGCGGCAAAAGGCATGCGACCGCGAAAAGGTCCCGCCGGGTTCACGGGAAGCGCCCATCCTCGCTGCGCTGCGCACGACCGCGACTTTGACCCAGTTTTCCTTCTTCCTTTCGCCGCCGCCGCCATCTTTCTTCCTCAACCCATTCATAGGTTCTTTCTTTTCCTTCCTTTTTTTTTTTCTACCCTCTCTCCCGCACATAAAGTGCGTCACATCCCCGAAAGAAGCCCCCGCCCAGTCATTTTTCTGCTCCCTCCCTCCCTGTGCTGCAGACGTGCGATTAGTCCGCGGAGGGATCGTGCTCGTCCCACGAACCTTTTCATCGAAGCAGGCCTCACACTTCGATCGATGCACAAGGAAGCTGCGTCAGGGTGGATATATATATATATATATATATATATATATATATATATATATATATATATATATATATATATATCCTATAAAGTGGACGGAGGGATGACCGCCTCCGTAGCTCAGTGGTAGAGCATCGGACGCGTTATTCGAAGGTCGCAGGTTCGGACCCTGCCGGTGGCAAGTTATCTTTTCGTCCACTTTTCTTTCTTCACATTTACATTACAATTACTTCTAATAACGTCCCCTATACTTTCCTTGGCATCATTGTCTGTTAGTTGTCATTAATAATGTGTTTAACAAAGCAACCGAGCCCTTAAGTTCACACTTCTTTACTTTATATATATATATATATATATATATATATATATATATATATATATATATATATATATATATATATATATATATTCTACGTTCATAATAACGACGAACGTGCGGAAACCTTTTATTCCAGCGTTTCAGCCGGGGTGCGGCCTTCGTCAGGGGAATATCCTGATGACGGCCGGTATTCTCTGACGAAGGCCGGACCCCGGCTGACACGTTGGAATAAAAAGTTTTCGCACGTTCGTCCGTTATTTTGAACTTGCGCGGTAAGGTTTACTAGACGTTTCCCGAGATGTCAATGTATACGTGATGTAAGAAGTGTGCTTGAACAGTTAGTGCTTGAATGACGAACTTTTGTTAGTCATTTCAAGGCAATCTGATTACTTCTGAAAAGCAGTAGTAACGTAACGTCGTTAACGTTCGGCCGGCTGCAAATCGTGATTTTGTTACATTTTTAGACATTCCAGAAAAGTAGTGAGCGATGTAATTTAATTACATTTTAGGGAATTACTAATTCCGCACATCTCTGCTTGGTGGCTGCACTGTTATTTCCGCGCTTGCACGGTTCCTCTCCCCTGCGCCAGATGGCGCCACCAATTAGGGCCCTGACGTTTACGCCACCGGTAAATTGCGAACTCGAGTTTCCCCCGAGAGAGAAATATTTTGATGAAGAGCTGGAGAGTTTCCCCCGAAACTAACAATGCCTTTTATGGAAACAAGGACATTAGCTGAAACTATTATTAGCATTTCCATTACGAGAGAAAGAAAAAGAAAAGGACGGTCACCACGACAGGGTGAATTCAACTCAATAAGACAGCAGAAGATAATGTCCGGGCTTCTACGTAAGAAAACCACGTTATAATTGAGTCATGCCGCAGTGAAGGGCTCCAGAAATTTTGACCTTTTGATGTTCATTAACGTGATGTGACATCGCGCAGAACATGGGCCCCTAGCATTTCACCTCCATCGAAATGCGACCGCCGCGGCCGACATCGAACCCGCGACTTTCGGGTCAGCAGCCGAGCAACGTAACCACTTTTCCACCGTGACAGAATGTAGACTCAGACGATAGAAGAAACCAAAAGCGCGCTTTATTTATTTATTATTATTATTTTTTATTTGTCGACGTACAATTTCACCGCACATCGAAATGCGACGGCCAACCGGGGAATTGAACTCGCCACGTTCTGCAAAGCAGCTGGACGACGCTGCTCACCATATGTAAGCAAACAAGTGTGGATCTCAGCCAGACTGAATCAAGAAATACAATTCGCGCTTAAAGGTTACTCTGACTCAGAGTCAGCAAAATTTGCCTCAACCAGACTCACTCAGAGTTGGACTAAAATTTTTCTCAATCGGACTCACTCGAACTCAAGCTCACCCAAAATATTGTCACGGGTTTTGTTGTTAACTACACGCTGTGTATATAGTTTCTTCCCCGTAACACTATCACTCATTCGGACTCGCGCCGACTCAGACTCACGGCTCGATCTGAGTCTGAGCGAGTCGACTCACGAGTGAATCTGCCGACCTACGACGCGCACAGCCGCGAAATTCGCCACGGCGGCGGCGGGTACACCATCTCTGCGCAAAAAGCGACGTAACTGGCTGGCTCGCCACACAGGCACGTCGCCAGCAATGATGGCTTCACACGGCATGCGAACGAAGAGGTGGCAAAAGCTAGATAACGAAAAAAGTGCAAAAAGAAAAAAAAGCGGAGCGCCGTCGTAATGAAGCGGTATTCTGGGCACGTCGATGAAGGGAGACCCCCCCCCCCCCCCTTCCCAGCTCCGAGGCGGTAGAACAATTACGAGCCAGGCAGGAGAAAGCTTCGAAAGCGAAAGGAGGGGGGGAGTCAATACAAATGGTGCCTTATACCCCCACCACCCAAGTGGTGCACACGCATGTCGTCACGCGAGCCTGAAAGGAACCAGGTTGTGGTGCCAAGAAGCCAATGGGCGATCAGCTTATCTTGAGAGAGAGAGACGAGGGAGAGGAGGAATGGGGACAAATTAAAGGAATGGCGAGGCGCTGACGTAATCCTACGCCTTCCCGAAAACGGGACATACGAACGGTCAGCAACACGTCTTAAAGGGATACTGACACCATTTCTGGAAGACGAGTTTGCTGTGCCATACAAATCTCCTGTATACAGAGACAGCTCTGAGCAATTGCGAAGCTCAGCAAATACTGATAAGGTCTTTTATTTTGATATTGAAGTCAGTTTT
This sequence comes from Rhipicephalus appendiculatus, assembly GCA_030522465.1. Taxonomy (NCBI): domain Eukaryota; kingdom Metazoa; phylum Arthropoda; class Arachnida; order Ixodida; family Ixodidae; genus Rhipicephalus; species Rhipicephalus appendiculatus. The sequence continues at coordinate 30,034 of JALIZH010022980.1, forward strand.
CCCATGACCCACCTACCAACATCGACACTAGCCAGACGTCGGGCTACGGTACTAATTCTGGCGACTTCGCGCAGTAGTCTGGCTAGTTGTGATAACGTCAAATACCAAAACTTCTAAAATGGCCACTTGTGCGTCACCAACACTGCGCCAGCACGTGACAAGAAGCTCATACCGTGTTGTGACGTCAGGGTACAGTAGTCAGGGTACGGAGCACTCGTTCTGGGCACTCCAGAATGAGTGCTCGGCGCTTGTCGCTCCTTGCCACACGTGTTCGATAAAGCGTCGTTCGACTATAGTCACAGAGCGTAACACCCCCCCCCCCCTTTTTTTTTTCTTTGAGTACGCTAACCCGCAAACGCAACTGACCACGTGTCACCACTAAAGTCTTCGAGCGCCATTAAAAGTGTGACGAGACGTCGCAAGCGGAAGGAGTGCCACGCATGATGAGGATACCCTCCGATCCCCCCTGTAGCTAGTGCATGTAATACGCCGTCACATGCTCCGTCGTCCCCGGCGCTATAAGGCGACGCGGTCCGCGGCTGATAACGATAGCCGCTGAACTCGTTGAGAAGGGTCTTCCCGGAGTCTCCCGCTATCTGAAACGGCGGGCCGGGGCAGCTGATTGCCTATCGCCGCACGGCCGTTACAAGATGAAGGAACAACCGAAGAAGAGAAAGCTCAGATAAGGAAGCCTTGACCCATTATCAGTTGCCCCATACATGACGTCATGCCAGGGGAAAAAAAAAGGGGGGGGGGGTTACGGGAGCGCGCGCATTTGCGCGCGAAGTGCGTAGCTATGGCCTCGGCCTAAGATAAAAAAAATCTACGCATATCCACGAAGTGAATGCTGATGATGGGGCGAAGCCGTGTGCATCGGAGCGTGAATCGTGGCCTTATATTTTGTTCTGGTTAACAGCCTTTTATTTCGTTCTTGTTAACCTTTTGTTCTGTCATATGCTTTGATTGATGGGTGAATAAATGTCGGTGTTCTTGCGGTGTTGTGGCCTTTTATTTTGTTTGTTCTGGTTAACAGTCTTTTCATAACTTTTTTTGTTGTTCAAAGATGTTTCGGTTTGTTCACATGCACCTGCGCCATGTCTGATGTAGACGCCGGACGGCGGTTAACGGACATTGTGGGTTCTTAAGGTGCTTCGCCCCTAAAAACCAAAGCGTTACGAACAACCTCCGGAATGGGTATGAGCCATATAAGAAGGACATCATCAGCAGCAGCCTCACTACGCCAAGTGCAGGGCAAAGGCCTCTCTCGTGTTTCAACAATCAACCCGATCCTGTGCTTGCTTCGTGAACATTATCCAGGCAAACTTCTTAACATCAAGTGCCCAGCTAACTTCATCAAGTGTACAGTGGTTAATGATTAATGGGAAGCGTTAAAGGGGTATTCTATACTTGGGACTGACGATAGCATGCACACGCCGAAAAAGAAAAAAAAAGTTACAGCATAACAGTCGAAAAAAAAGATATTGATATTTATTTCTATCCATACAACGAGCTAAGCAGCGCGGTTCAAAAGAACGCAGGACCAAATGAAGCACTGCGGAGAAGTCAACACTGAAAAAAAAGAAAATAAAGCCAATTCCGATGTTTCACAAGCAAGAACGATATACGATTCCAAGACACGCTTTATAAAGTGCCAACCAAATTATTCCCACGGACAATTCAGCCAAGGAGAGCACAGGGGACATTATTTCTTATCTTTAACTGTAGTGTAGTAATTATGACGTGAATTCAATTGAATTGAAAGTGCATCAAAAAGCACATTTTCCGTCGGCGGTATCCGACCCCACAACCTTCAAAGTGAGGTTGTGCGTTGGGATACCCCGGTGGGATTGTGGGTTCAACCACGGCCGCTTCATGGAACGCCGTGGTTCAACCTTCGAAGAGGCGGGACACGCTCCGGATAAAAATTTTGACCATTTCAGTTTTCTTTAACCCCCCCACCTAAGCACACGATTGTTCAACGTATATTATTACAACTACTTGTCGAGTTGAAGGGACGCGAGAAAAAGGAATTTTTCTCAGATTAGTAAATTACTTTTCAAAATTCCAAAATCCCGGCGCTTGGCTCGCTCTAAGCCGCAAAGGACGGAAATGGGAGTAACTGCTGCATTTCGTCCCCGCGACGAACAGTTAGTCCGCGGGGGGATCAACTGCAAGACGAGGGTGCCGTGTGCAAAGTGAGGGAGGAACTGTTAGGCCAGAGGGAGCAACGTTTACTCCCATGGAACTTCCCCGCGCAACAGTGGCCTCGAACGAATGGTCAGCGTGCGCGTAAGGAAATATTCCGCTAAAGAAATCAACTGTTAACAGTTTGTTTTAGTGTACACGGCCATGACAACTACGGCAACTACGGCAGGAGTAAGGAAATATCGTTTATATGGCATAATAATAAGCAAATGTAAGAAAGCGTCCACACACACAAAAAAAAAAAAATGTGCACGCGCCCAAGCTGTATCCATGCGCGGCGTGGTGTTCTCGCGGCAAGCTAACCCTCGATGGTGCAGCGGTGTGTTGTGGATGTGTTCTCGTTTCGTGGTTGTGATTGCTGGCACTCGTGGTGCACTGAATGTTCTTCGCGCTGTGGTAAACGTGGTCCGCTACTGGAATGAAGTGCTACGCCATCGAAATGCTGCGCGCCTACTGGATATCGCCTAAAAGGTGAGTGTAAACAAGGCTGCATCACTCGGCGGGATTTTAGCTGTGTGCTGTTGATATGTAACGCTGACCGCTCATTTAACATTCACGTTCTTCGCGAATTAAACACTCATAGTTGATGACGTGAGTGCTGTTTCGCCTGCTATAGAACAACAAACTTGGTGGCTGGTCCATCGAAGCATGGTAACCTCGGAGAAGGACATTAGCTGCAGCAAGTACAGCTGTTCAAGTTTTTTTCAGCGCTGCACAAGTAAGCGTTGTTTATCAGAAGTTTTCGTGGCATTCTGAGAGAACATTCACGTAAACTCCGCTCAATGTCTTCTATTGCAAGGTAAACAAGTCATTTGGGAAGATTGGCTGATAAAATTGCATGTCTAGCTAAAGGATTAGACAAGTGCGGCGAGTTGGGCGGGTTGGTAAATATGCATAACTACGGAAGTTCGTGTTGCGCGCTTGTGTTGTCTGCGTCTCTTTCTTGTGCGTCCATGTTTTTTTTGTGCTGAACGTCCGTAGTAAAGGATTAGCACCACTAACACAGGCAGTCGGCGACCGCATCGGCGACATTGCTCATTTGTAGCGACGCTAAGAATCATATAGTTTTTCTCTCTCTCAAATGAAGCGCAATCTTTATTGATATATAAGTGGGCCCACAAGCGTGTCCCTGTGAAAGCTTGAAACGTTAAAATCCAGAACGGGTTTCTTGAGCTTCACAACACATTTTGAACTCTTCGATTGCATTATGACAGGTTCAGTGAAAGAGCAGTTTTCGTCTAATTTTTAGGCATGCGGCATTTCTAACAGACGCCGTGTGATGCACCTACAAGTGCACGCACACTTCTGCCGGAAATAATGAATGATTCTGCATTTACTTTTTCAGGGAATCGATGAATGAGAGCGTTGCGCCTCCCGAGAAACGTCTTCAACATCTTGCGGCTACGAACACGCTCTCAGCAGCTGTCGATGGTGCTGTTGCACTTCCTGAAGTCGGCTGGACAGCATCCATTCGAATAAAACATTGCACTTTTCATTGCTTCTCCTAGGATGCAGGGAAGCCATCCTATCTTCTGTATTCAACAAAGTTGTTTATTTATGTGTACGATGCTGCAGAATTGACACGAGTCGTTAAATAAACTTCGTTGTTTCGTTAGACGTTTTCGTTTTTCTGATACTAAACAGACATTTTCGCTGAACGATATAACCAACAGCGTTCTGTACACTAAGCTGCAAGCAAGCTTGACACAGCGACAGGAGCATATATGGAAACTTTTATATATACGTACATTCACCAAGCGCTCAAATTCGCTCGAAATACGCTCGCAGAAAGACCAATCCAGCGCATTTCACATTTTCACGAACGGCAAAACCGAATGGTTGCTTGCGAAACACTGAAGGCTGAAGCCTAATATAAGGAATCTTGCCACTTTGACGAACATGTCAGAATGCGCACTGTCCAAACGGTGCCTACATATATAACCCCGGTAATTTTCACTCTGCTGTGTACGGGGGCATGGTATAGTGGCTAGCGTACGTTGCTGCTGATTCAATGGTCGCGAGTTCGAATCCTGTGTGTTGGTTGTGAATTTTCTGTAGTTTACTTCTGAATTTACTTCTGTGTATTGATTGTATACGTCATGAAATACATAGGTCAACCTCCAAATTCTCGGTAATTCGACCAGAAACTGTAATAAATTGATTTTTTTTTATCGAGAAGGAGCAACTGTTAGTCCCACCACGGGTAACAGTTCGTCCCTACGCAGTTACCAGGCAAAAAGAGAAAGAAATCAGTTACTCCCACAAAGGGGTAACTTTACACCCCAACATTTCGTCCCTCAAAACTACTGAGGACTAACAGATCGTCCCGTCACAGTTACTCCCTAAAGGACGAATCGTTCATCCTTTGGGGAGTAATGGTTGTGGCAACGCAGTTACCCCCCCCAAAAGGACGAACCACAGACCCCTTTTCGCCCTTTGCGGCTTAGAGTGGAGAGAAGAGGAAATGAGGAAAATTCCCACCCGAACGTTCTGATATCGTAGATTTTGACGTTAATCAGTAAAAATGAAGTACACTGGCGTCTAAGAGGCACACAGACTTACCATACCAAGTTCCCGAAAATTTCGTAGAGCGAACGTCGCTAAGTAAACGAAAAATACACTTCGATATCAGTGACGTTACACGCGGAGATTTAGGCGCGAAATTCAAACTTTCATCTTGATTTTTCTCCTCTATTAATGAACATATGATAGCGAAATTAACAGCATTAGAGTTCTCAGAGTACAATTTCTCAATCTGAACCGAGTCGCTGTTTCACTTTAGTGATCATCGTTTCCTTGGCGTCGTATTACATATTGTCACGGTAATAAAAGTGGGGGCCACTTAAGCTTCGCCTTTCAGAGTTGAACGCGATAGCGATATCCTATCCCTAGTGCGTACTTCGATCACTTAGTGCATACTTTAAGGGAATACGCGCAGTAACGTGGGTGCCTTTTGTAATGGGTGGCCGGCTTTAAACCACGAAGTCGTTATGATATTCACATGTTCTTACGCCCGATGGCAATGTTCGCTTGTACCACGCAATATTACTGCGATATTAGATGTTATATTGCGACGCATATATACAGGACGCGTGTGTTTGTGAAGCATGAAAGTTATTTTCACTGCATTTCCAAGCAGAGGAAGTTATTTTCAATGTATTTCCAAACAGAGGCGTGGCTGTGTGGTAGAACACCTGCTTGCCACGCAAGCGGCCTGTGTTCGATCCTCACTCGAACCCGGAAATTTTTATTATTTATTTTATTTCCATGTTTCTCGATTTTTCGGTCACGGACAAGATGACGATTTTTCGCTCACAAGAAAAGCCGCCGACGCCGGAATTTCTGCGAAACGAGCTCTTTAAAGGCCAACTCCGGCGATTTTCGAAGGTCAATGGATCTCAATGAAATTCGCTGGGTACGTTCCTTTGCACATTTCCGTCATTTATGCCGAATTTCAAGCTTGAGAGGTGCGCTGATTGTTTGCAAATGAATTTTAAAGATTGTCTGCAAACGTCCACCCGACTTCCCACAATTATTGGCAACATTGCGTGTGTGACGCGTTGGTTTGCCGGTCGACGGAAGTGACGCAGCCGATGGATTCGCTAACTTTGGCCGCTACAGCGTATATTGCGCTGGCCACAAGGCGACGGTGTTTGGCCAGCGCTTCGCTGGTTTCGCGCACGATTTTCTGTTCTCTGTGGAGGAGCATGTGATATTCCGCGCCGGCTGGACCAGCATGCCTTGCCTTCCGGTTCGTAACAAACTACTACGTCATACGTAGACAGTACACTAGGTTGGGTTTCGGTTTCGGTATTGCGCCTTCTTGCTTATTAAAAATTATTTTCGAATTTGCTGAGCATTTCAGCTATCGGGCGCTTGACGAGAGTGTCTCAGGAACATAAAAGCACCATTACCCTGACACGGTCAAAAAATCGCCGGAGTTGGCCTTCAACGCTATCGCGTTAAAATGAAAGATATACCACTACGGAGCCGCTGCATCTGCGACCGAGTTTCGCCATCTGTTCTCCACCAGACTCTCTCTCTCTCTCAGTTCACCCAGACAGTTGAGCGCCGTTCCCGAGAAGGTGCCGCTACGCGCCGAGACCGACAACCCACGGTCCCGAAGCGCACCGAGCCGAAAATCACCATGACAATGGGCGCGCCAGCGGAGACATGTCCCGTCACCCTCCGCTTTTCTCTCTCTCTCCGTCTCGACGCACCTCGTACAAAGGCTACGCGGCACACACAGACACACGCACATGCGTAGAAGCAAACAACAGACGCGCGCCGCCGCAAAGATGAATTTGTCACGCACACCAACAATGCGCAACAACACGGGAGGGAGGTAAAAGGAAAGGAGCGCAAGCCGTCGCGCGCGCCGTCCATCCTCGCACGCGTTTTTTTTTTTTCCCAAAGAAGAGGCGCTGAAGAGGGGAAGGAGGGAAAGGGGAACGGCGAACGCAGCGCCCCGTCGCGCCAAATCCGTGCAGCGAACGAAGACCGGGAAGCAATGAATGATACTTGTAGGAGGAGGAACAGCTTCAATAATCGGACTTTTTTAAAGGCCGGTATTCACAAACCAACCTCATCCTTATTTCGGGTTTTTCCTTATCGGTTTTGAGCACGTAGCGAGCTTGATAAACAAAATAGGCCAGTAGTGACAAACCAATCTTGTAGTTACATCTTTTACCGTGTTACCATTTCTGTGTCCTCATAACGCACGTAGAGAGTACAGAAACGTAAGGTCGCGGGTTCGATCCAGGCTGCGGCGGTCCCATTTTGATGGAGGCGAAATGCTGGAGGCCCGTGTACTGTGCGATGTCAGTGTACGCTAAAAAAACCCAGGTGGTCAACATTTCCGGAGCCCTGCACTACGGCGTCTCTCATAATCACATCGCGGTTTTGGGACGTTAAATCCCAGATATTATTATCAGTACAAAAAACGTAAGAAAACATGAGACACGTACGGATAAAGCTGTTTGGTGAATACGAGCCATGAAGTCTTTATGGCGGGGTGCCTTGCTCTGCGAGGTGAACGCTTGCCGGCGGCCTCTTGACTGCCCGTTCCGCAGTCATAGTGGGGTCGGAACAATGCCTCAGCACAAAATCCCACCACGAGTACCTTAAACGGAGGATCCTCCGAGCAATCCCGTATATAACATGCTTTAACGTCGCTACCTCTCCACAGAATCTACAGTGTGGAGCGATCAGATCTGGGAAAATATGGGCCCATTTTGCCGGGTAGGGGAAGCAATCTGTCTGAAGGCGTCTCCAGTACCAGTATCCATGTGTGTGAGCACCACCAACCAATACGTAAGACGAGATGTCAGTTACACGACATACACGGATGTACGGATGGATGCTATTAGTGTCCCCTTTATAAGGGGCGGTGACGTGTGCCACCAGGCTCGAAGACAATTTTTTTTAAATTTATTTTTAATGCTGACCTGAAGCCTTGTCTATTTCGGTTAAATCGATCTTACTATAGAAAAAAAAAATGTAAATTCACAGCCCAGTTATCTGCCCCTTAAGGCAGAATGTTCTTATTTTCCCTACTATTTATTTCTGTCCTTTCTCTCTAATTTTCTGCCACAAATACTATAACCATCTCTCGCTTATTTCTATCGCGGACGAACCCGATGTACACGCCATCTCGCAAAAACATTATTGCACATTCACCGCCATGACCCCGAGCGCCGCTGGCTCGCACTCCCAGGTTGAATTAGGCTACTGCAATTCTTCCTACTGTATATGTTCCCCAAGGTGAATATATACACTAACTATACTCCCAGATAAGAGTTGCTGTACATATTCCATGTACAGTAACTGTACTCCCAGGATTACACGTACAGAAATTACACGTACACTAAGAAAAGATTACAAATGATAACAGTTCAGCAAAAAGGTTACACGTACACGAAGAAAAGCGGACAGAGGAACGAGCACCGCCGCAGCTCAGCGCGTAGAGTATCACACACGTGATATCCCAGTTCCTTGTCTAATTTCGATCAGACGGTAATACCCCCTGTCACACGGGCACCCGCGAACTTCGCTTAACTTCCTCGTCGTTATGTCAACGGAGATGCGGTCTGTGTCACACGGCCTCCCTTACGCCAAGGAAGCTAAGCGGAGCGTTTCGCAAACGAAGTTCGGCGTTCTCCGTTAACGGCGGAACGAGAAGTACTCTCGTTCCCAGTAGTCTGTGGGTCAGAAAAAAACTTCGAGCACTCAAATTGCCGCAGTCAAAACAATAATACATTTTGGCAATATTAAACGTGCTTTTGTTGCTGGACCCATTCATAACGTGCGTTTTTTTTTTAATATATACACGTCCGCCAAAGTGCAGTTACTCTCCACACCATTGTCTTTCACCTTCCTGGCGCGCCGCCATTTAAAAATATTTCTTCCGTGCGTGCGGTTGTTGTTGCAGTGTTTGCGTTTGCCCGTGTCGGCATGGCAGGAATGAGTGACAACGCTATCGCGTTGATCGTCACGCTGTTCGTAACGAGACGGTGTCACATTGGCTCTCGCGGCCTCAACCTCTACATCCATGGAGCCGATCGATGCCATTACCAATGCAATATCGAACCACTTCATCACGTCTTCCACTTCGTCACTCATGACTGAAGACACAGAACAAGATGTGCGCTCACGGAGTTTCACGAAGTTCGTGGGTGCCCGTGTGACAGGGGTATAAGGAACCAGAGAAAGCCTATTCCATCGTCCCCGCGCCTAGCCTCGTGTTCTCTGCGGGCGCCCCCTATACATCGCACCCACGGTGTTCGCTGTGCATTGGTATGACAAATGAGGGCGCTCTCTACATGGTACACCTATACATACGAAAGAGCTGACACGCCGTACACGCGCGCAGCAACGTACTGCGCACAAATACGCGAATCCGAGCAAAACATACCAACCGGCGCGCACAGAGGGAGCATAATGCATGCATGAATGCACCTCTACAGTCGGGGTCGCGCAAATATAATATAAACGTGCGGTTGGGGAGCAAATGCGAAGACCCGTGCGCGGAGTGACAGATGTAAAATGTCAACAGGTGGCAGGTCTTCATTTTGTTTTATATTTTTTTTTTCTGTGACGTTCCCGTTGTTGAATATCGTATGCAACTATGCCCACAGCAGCAGCAGCAGCAGCCTCTACGCACGCGTCATACAAAAATAAACGAAAGGATGATAGACAGCGGGCTCGCGATACATACGCCATTCGTACGTCGCGTTGACACGCATACGCAAAAAAAAAAAATAATAATAATAAAAAATATCGTTTAGATCGATTACCACGGGATTTGTGTCAGCCGTGCCACCCTTCTGGTTCTTGTGGGTTTCATGTCTGTGGGGTGTAAAGGGCATCATTCGTGGGTTCGAATGTAAGCCGCAGGTATGACTGTACACAGGACCGTGACACAGAAGCGAACGGGGAAAAAAAAAGAGGGGGGAGCTGTCAATCACATCAACGCCCCTTAAATTTCATGGGGAAAGGAAGAATTCGACACGCACCTCCCCCTCCTTTTTTTTTTTTTTTTTTCAAAAAAAAAAGTATGTTCAAGGCGCCTGAGATTACAGCGTGAACCACATGTGTACACAGGGGAACACCCTCTTTCAAAGGGAGAGGCCGAATCAAAGAAAATTAAAAAAAAAAAAGCTCCTAAGAACTGTAAACTTGACAACTAAGCCTTGTGCTTGCGCAAGTGAAGCATGAAAATAGTGAAATTGGATTAAGCATAAGGATTTCCTTATATAACTAAGACAGTCCATATATGATCCGCTGGCCACGAGTAATATTTGGACTAATGTTAATGTTACACTACGACCGCATGCGTGCACAGGCTTTTGATATTTGAAAGGTTTCTAATTAATAATAATATCTGGGGTTTTACGTCCCAAAACCACGATTTGATTATGAGAGACGCCGTAGCGGAAGGCTCCGGAAATTCCGACCATCTGGAGTTCTTTAACGTGCACTGACATCGCACAGAACACGGGCCTCTACCATTTCGCCTACCATCGAAATATGTGAGCGCCGAGGCCGGTATCGAACCCGCGACCTTCGGGTCAGCAGCCGAGCGCCATAACCACTGCTCCACCGCGGCGGAGAGACAGCTTTCTAATTATTACACTGTAACACTGAAGACGTAGTACGTTCACTCAAAAGACTTTGCCAGCGAATCGACTCATTTTCGAAGGCGAAGTCACGAAGGAAAGGGAGAGGGAAAAAAAACGACGATGCCAATTCACGCGGAATCTCGTTCCGCGCTATATCGCACGCGTATACGTACTTACAGACGGTGTATATACTTCCCAAGTCCCGCGAAAACCTCGTTATCGTAATCGGAACAGGCAAAGATAAAAAGAGAGAGGGAGAGTGGTAGAGTCACTCGAATCAAGCTTGCCAAATGCGCGGGAGGGTGATAGCCGCGCGGCATGAGGGGAGCGGTCTCTACAGCGCAAGAACACCCAGAGCACGTCGATTACCGATAAGCTCGGACAACAAGCAGGGCCGCTATCGAGAACGGCCACTCCAGAAGGTCTCACGTCGTCTACAGCGAGGGAAATGAGCGCGGGGTTCCCTCCGGTAGTAAAACCGCTTCTCGGCTTTCTATGTAACACTCCGCCACATTAGTTCCGTGCAGTGCAGGGCAGACTTTAGCAAGCGTGCCTTCTATTTTATTTACAAGAGCACACAATAAGGTCCTCAACAAGAGGCTTCAGGAGTACCTAGGGCCTTTAGGTGTGTATGACTCCTGTGTTACACAAGCACGTACATTTGACCGCGATAAGGGCAGATCCGGATTAGGCTCGATCCGGATCAGGTGCTCAACATGTAAAGGACCTTTAGGTTATAATACCTGTGTCACACAAGTACTTTTTGACGGCGATCAGGGCAGATCCGGATTAGCTAGAACCGGACCGGGCGCTCCACATCTAAAGGTCCTCAGGTGGGCCTTCAGGTTGTTACACCTGTGTTACACAAGCACTTTTGACCGCGATCAGGGCAGATCCGGATTAGGCTCGATCCGGATCAGGTGCTCCGCATGTAAAGGCCCCTCCGTGAGCCTTTAGGTGCACCGAGGGCATCAGGTGGGCCTTCAGGTTGTTACACCTGTGTACACAAGCACTTTTTGACCGGCGATCAGGGCATATCCGGATTAGGTCTAGAACCGGACCGGGCGCTCCACATCTAAAGGTCCTCAGGTGGGCCTTCAGGTCGTTACACCTGTGTTACACAAGCACTTTTGACCACGATCAGGGCAGATCCGGATTAGGCTCGATCCGATTCAGGTGCTCAGCATATAAAGGCCCCAGGTGGGCCTTTATGTTATAATACCTGTGTCACACAAGTATTTTTGACGGCTACCAGGGCAGATCCGGATTATGGCTAGAACCGGACCGGGCGCTCCACATCTAAAGGTCCTCAGGTGGGCCTTCAGGTCGTTACACCTGTGTTACACAAGCACTTTTGACCGCGATCAGGGCAGATCCGGATTAGGCTCGATCCGATTCAGGTGCTCAGCATATAAAGGCCCCAGGTGGGCCTTTATGTTATAATACCTGTGTCACACAAGTATTTTTGACGGCTACCAGAGGGCAGATCCGGATTAGGCTAGAACCGGACCGGGCGCTCCACATCTAAAGGTCCTCAGGTGGGCCTTCAGGTCGTTACACCTGTGTTACACAAGCACTTTTGACCACGATCAGGGCAGATCCGGATTAGGCTCGATCCGATTCAGGTGCTCAGCATATAAAGGCCCCAGCCTTTAGGTGCACCGAGGGCATCAGGTGGGCCTTTATGTTACAATACCTGTGTCACACAAGTATTTTTGACGGCTACCAGGGCAGATCCGGATTAGGCTAGAACCGGACCGGGCGCTCCACATCTAAAGGTCCTCAGGTGGGCCTTCAGGTTGTTACACCTGTGTTACACAAGCACTTTTGACCGCGATCAGGGCAGATCCGGATTAGGTGCTCCGCATGTAAAGGCCCCCCGTGAGCCTTTAGGTGCACCGAGGGCCTTAGCTGGGCCTTTATGTCATTACACCGGTGTCACACGGGCACCTTTGGCCGCAATCACCTCAATCTCACGGGCACTTTTGACCGGCCTGCTGCTACATGGTCCCTTTCCGTCGCGATTGGGTCCGATCGAGATCTGGGCATCACGATGGCTCCCAGATCGCGATTTGAGTGACGTCTGTGCCCAACTCGATACGGACTTTGTACCGCGTAGCAGCAACCACTGTCGATGGCGATCAAAATTCTCGATACGGACAGGCCCCGCGCGACCACGATCAAAAGTGCCCGTGTCATGCCGGTATTACGCGGGAGGGCGGGTCTATACAAACACGTTGGGAGGGTCATAATTATTACAAATAATAGTAAATATAATACGGCAACAAAAACTGATAAAAAACAGTTTGGAAAGTCAAGAGGCATGTGGTATTACAACTACTAAACAACAGAAAAGTAAAAGAACATCTCATGATGTATGCGCACTGAAAGGGGGTGTTCCAGCTAACCTCAGCGCAAGCTTAAACAAAATATACGCAGAAACTCGCGCAATATTCAGCTTGCTCATGTACGCTCACTAATCCTTCCTTGAAGCTGCCATAATCCGATTGTCTCTGCATGGTGGAACAGCGATTCACAGGCGGGCATATAATGCGCGAAGCCCTCTCATCCGAATATTTTGCGGCCGCGGTGGTGAAACACACACACACACACACACACACACACACACACACACACACACACACACACACACACACACACACACACACACACACACACACACACACACACAAGAAAATTGAATTAGAGAAACATGCCCTAAAGCTGAGTAAAAAAATAAAAAGAAATAAAAGCCATTGGCACACTGTATCTAGTATGGATGGGTGGAAGAACTTTATCGTGGTCCATTAGGTCTCAATACTTCGTTTTTTTTTTAAATATAGTTTGCTAGCCCGAAGCGGGCCAATTCCCACGTTGAATTGAGATTTTTGTAAGCTCATATGATCCGCCCGACTGTTGGCCGATCCCCCTTTCATATAAAATATAAATAAATAACCAAGCTTTGCTGTGGCACAATTGCACAGCTTAACGCGGCAACACGGAAGCCCGAACAGCGCTGTTTGAATCGCTAATCCTCGTATTAAGGGCGTCAATCGAGCGAACCTTCGTACTGTACCGTCTTTGTGACCGGTTCCGGAACTCACAGCTCCATAAGCCATTGACAAAACGATATCTCGGCAAATGCGCGCCAACGGAAAGACCAATAGGCGATCGATCCCGCGCACAGCATATGAAACACGGAACCTAAGAGCTTAATGCCAGCTTTAGGGGAGAGACAGAGAACTGAAATGTGAAACCAACGCAAACAACAAACGCTGGCAGCAGCGGAGACAAAGAGAGCCCTTTGTTTGCGAAAGTGATTGAGGGCCAACTAGCGTGCACGTACAACACGCTCGGCGGAACGGCAAAATAATAAGTGTCATGAGCAGCGGCAGCGGCAGCGGCAGCTCGCTGGACCGTAACGCACGCGACGCACACGTGTACAAACATCGCTCGCACGCAGTGAGCTTTCACCCAGCCATTCTCATAGCAAACCTAAGCGGAAACGTCCTATCTAAAGACTCACTATATGCCGACCGGCAATATACAACGATGTTTATAACTTAGAAGGGTGGCAGGTCGGGCTAGTGGGTACTCCATGATCAGAATCGTAACTGCGCGGAAGCAACAATAGCGCTTGTACGCGTCCCTTTTACAGCGAAAGCTGTTATGAGATCACAACAAGGGTGCCGTAGTAGTCCGCCGCCACCGCTGCCCGTAACCGCTATCGCACGAAATAAGAAAAAAAAAAAAAAAAAAAAAACGAAATAGAAAATGTCCAGGATGGAACAGGGTTCGAACCTGGGTCCGCTCCGTGCCACCCCAGTGTTCTATCACTGAACCATGCCTGTGCTCGAAACTCCTGCGCACAAAAACCCTATCATTAGGTCGGGAAGGACCCGCGTTAACATGCGCCATATAACGTGGTAGAAGAGTAAAACAACAAGCAGGCGTCACAGAATGCGAATTGTGTAACCAGGCGTCACAAAATATGAATTGCATTACGAGGGGGTCGTTGAATGCTTCCAATTAACCCATTACAAAGGGCTCAGCCATAATTCTTCGTCGTCATCAGCCACCGAATCAATTAATGGGGTAGTGTGTACCTTGCAAGCGTACTTGTATTAGTAGCCCCAAGATAGATTGCAACGGGTTTTAGAAATGGTGCTCTCCCAGCTTTCGCTGTGACTGTGCTGCGCGTTCGGCGCAGGCCTGGCGGTTTTTGTACCTTGTGTTGCTTCCGGCGCTGTTACGATTTCCGAGTACGTGAGAGGCACGCAAGAAGAATCATTACCGCCGAATGCCCTATTGTTTGTACTTTGCAGAAGTTCTGAAGATACAGGATGAAAGAATGTTTGGAGAGGAGGTGTACTTAGAGCCTGTTCCTTCAACCGGGAGTGTCGCTAGGGACAAGTAATGTCCCTAGATTTTGCAGTTTAGAAAAAAATCTAGGGGGCTTTAGAGCCAACGTTTCGATGGTGGTCTTGTCTGCTGTATTGAAGACAAGTCACCCTGTCGAAACACTGGCTCTATAGACACTCTCCTGTTAAGGGATTTTTCATCTTTTGTGATCTATATGATTCGTTTATGGTGGTTAACGCCCCAAAGCGAGTCAGGCTATAAGAGACCTGGCTTAAGAATCTACGGACAGGAATGGCTCGAACTTTTTTTTTAGAACCCATTGAAACTTTTCCTTTATTTTCAGAACAACTACCCTTTAGTTAAAATACCTTTCCTGTGCCCTCTCACCTGGTCAATGCTCATGTACGCACGCATAAATGAGCATTGACACACTGTCATAGTTGCGCACCACACTGTCGCACCAGATAGGCAAATATCATTACGCTTCTCTGTCACAAACGCTGCTAATGAAAACAAAGATACAGCGCACGCGCAAATAAACGAAGACGAAGTACGGCGACGGCGGGCGCGTGGCACGAGGGGTTCTTTGTCTTCTAGCTGGGGAATTAACAGGAACGTAGAGACGCTCTGCTCTGTGCTTGCTCTTCAGGCAAACTGTCCTTTATTGTACTGTCGGCGTCAAACGAAGCCCGAACAGCGGCAAGCATTAGCGATGGTACTGTGCGCGCCGTCCAGTCATCACCGTGGACACGCTCAGTGCTGCACGCCTTCCTGGAGTAGATGACTGGACGGAGCCATTTCCCGGTGTTCGGGTTTCATTTGACGCCGACAGCAGTACTTGAAGCCCGGTTCATCGTATACAACGAAGCCTGCGGGCTTTACAAGTGCTGCACGGAACTGCCGAGGTCCCCAATATATGTACACAAAAGCACGGTCGCGGGAAAGAGCAAACCTTGACCGAGCGAGGGCCGCGAAAACCAAACCCCCACCACGGGAACACGTAAGGTTAAAAAGCAGAAGAGGAAGGGCGCAGATAGGCGAGTACGGCACAAAAAACAAAACGACTAAACGCGCGCGGTCACGCCATTACGCAAACGAGCGCGACAAGTTGCGATAATCCCGAGCCCAAGGGCGATATAACAAAAAGCACGAGATCTCGTAGCATGTACTACAAGGCAGCGCATGCGCAAAGGAAACAAACAAACAAAAAAGAGGCGTGCTCGACAGAACTCTCCCTCGGCCTCGGGTTACAGGAACGCACGCAACCGCGCAATGAGGCAAATTACGGGGTTGCCGCCGCATCGTTGTGGCGGAGGAAGGCGAAAACGCATCACGACGACGGGGGACGACGGGGGAAGCCGGCGCCGGCCATTAGGTCGTCGTGAAAGTGATTCACTTGGCCGATTTGGCCGCGCCGTGTCGTGCTGTTGTCCTATTGAATGAATGCGTTCAAGCGCCGCGGACTTTTTCGCGAGGCTTCAGCGTACTTCGACACGCAGCACGAGTTTTTAAGAAAAGACAGACTATACATAGTTTTCATTGACGTCACCGTGGTCGCCATATTGGTGTACACGCTGGTTGAGATGCTGCGTGAACTTTTGCTCGAACGCGTGGAGCAAGTAACCGTGACATCCGATTAGTGCCGGTGCCCCCCTCGCGTTCCTTTTTGTTCACCCTTGGCGCTGCTGGCGAACAGAAGAAAGCGGGGAGAGCACAAAAGAACGCGGGGACCGAACGACTGTTACGTTCTCCCCTGCACTGACACTCTCTAATGCGATAAGAAGTCATGGTGGCCGCCATGTTGGTGCACTTAGCGCAGGGAACCTGTCTGTGACGTCACGTGAAAACTATGTATAAAAATGAGATAAGAGAGCGAGCACGCAATGGGACTTCCGGAGAGGGCGCCACAATCGCAAGTTTATCGTTCACGGCATGGAGGAAGGAAAAAGATGGTTCACGGTGACATGTTGCAGCAGTACAGGTATATTCGTAGTAGTCAGGCCCGTATAGCCACGGAGGTTGCTCTGGCACCCCCCCCCCCCCCGAAATTTTAAAGGCGGGGGTGTTTTACCCAGTCTTGGGCAGTAACTAGTTACTAGTAACGCGTTACCGGTAACTAGTTACTTTTTTCAGTAACTTGTAACTGTAACTAGTTACTCTTTAGTTGGAGTAACTTGTAACTGTAACACTGTTACTTTTTTACTCAGTAACTGTAACGGAAAATACCGTTACAGTTCCTTCTGTTTTTATAACAATTTATCCAATAGCAAAAGGCCGATTTTACACGCTTTTCACTTTTCCGAACTTTCTCTTTACCATATCCTATCCACCTTTCAACTCTCCAATAAAGCTCCCCTCGCACTTCAGGAGAAGAGGTAGCTAAGAGAAATATCTTCCCCGCAGTCAAGACCGTGTTCGAAGTTTACTTGTAAAACACATGTTGTAAATCAACCAAGCTGCGACTGAACAGCTAGCTTGCTAAGTTCACGTCCTTTTTTTTTTTTTTTTTGTTTTTTGGGGGGGGTGGGGGGCGGGGGCGCATATATACTCTCTTTATCACTTGAGCTTCTAGCTGTGTTCTTGGTGTGTCGGTGGAGAATTCCAGTTCCGAGGCGCCGAGCTAATCATGTTTGACAGGTGGCTAGAAAACAGCAGTGCGAAACGGCTGAAAGCCAGAAGTGCCGTGAAGTAGCGAAGCATTTTAAAACTTCTTTGAAATTGATTGTCAAAGGCCTACTCAGACTTAACACAAGAATTATTAGCCAAATGAAATACTTTTTGCCTCCTATGCAGGTGTCATCCTCAGTATTCACTAGCAAGAAAAAAGAAAAAAAAAAAAGAAAAAAGATGAGCGCACATGAGTCCATTAGTCACACACATGTCCTGACAAATGTTCGGCAGGTGGCTGCGCTTGCTGTTGCAAGCCAATGCGTCGTGGCGAATGAACCACGTCTCCGTAAGACTACCCCCCCCCCCTCGCTTTCGTTCATGATCCAGTGTTGTCGCATTGTTTAGGTCAAAGCTATGCCCTGTCCAGCAGTTGCATGGTTCACTTTAGCGTTTCCTTTCCGCATCGTACTTGTACATTATCCCGCACTAATCGTCCGCAGGTGTACGGTATTTGGGCAGCATGTCTTTGGGTTTCGTGAACACTTGTCCCGAGGTATTGCGGTGCTCAAAAAACGGTTTGTATGACCAGCCCCCCCCCCCCCCTCCAATCACCTCAGAGGAGAGGGGGTCTGCGAAATCTGCCCCATACATTGCCTTAATAGGGAGGGGACCGCGACAATGACCCTTCGCCCCCCCCCCCCCCCGCCCCCATAAGAGGAACCCTGTGCACGCTTATGTGCCAAGCGGACACCTTGGAGAACATACGGAATAAACTTAATGGACGTCTTCTTCTCTCGTTACGCACTCGTCGTTCCTCTTCGTGCGTTTTTATTAAATAAATTCTTGCATTTGGTGTGTAATCAATTAGTTATTTTACACGGTAACGGAAAAGTAACGACGTTACTTTTTAATGGTAACTGTAACTGTAACACGTTACTTTTGGAAACTCAGTAACTGTAACTGTAACAGAGTTACTTTTTTGGCTTAGGTAACTGTAACTGTAACAGTGTTACTTTTTACTGGTAACGTGCCCATGACTGGTTTTACCGGAAAAAACCGCCAGGCCTGCACGGAACGCGCAACAGAGTCACAACGAAAGCTGGAACAGCGGCCTTTCTAGAGCCTTTTTTTAAACACTCTTGGGGCAACTACTACACGCTCACTTGCATGGTGCCCACTACGCCATAAGTCATCATAATTTTTGTCTAGTGGGGAAGCGTCTACTATGCCCTTATTCGTCATTATTCGGAAAAGCGTGGTACCTGCTACACACTTGTAACGCATTATGTGCACTTTGTTGATGCTGTGGCTGACGACGATGAAGAATTATGCCTGACGCTTTTGTAATGGGTTGGAGGATTGAACGACTCACTCGTTACGCAATTCGCATTGTGTGACGCCCGGTTGTTACTTTACTGTTCTAAAACGCTTTACTACGCATGTAAACGCGATTCCTTACCCCACATGAAGCCTGCATAGGGTAAGTTTTCAACGCAGTTTCTAGCACCGGCGTAGCTCAGAGGGCCCGGGTTCGATTCCCATTTCCTCATAGGTATTTTTTATTTAGTTAGTTTTTTTCTTATTTCCCGCGATAGTGGTTACGGACACCGGCGGCGGCCGCGGACAACTACGGCGCAAAAACGGCCCTTGTGATCTCATAACAGCTTTCGCTGTAAAAAGCTGTTTTTCTCAAAATGTGAAGGCCTTGAGCAAGTGAGGGAAAAAAAATTTCTGGCAACGGGCCTGGTAGTAGTACATTTGTTACAGCAGTATAGAAGCACGCGACCACTACCTCCAAGATCGGCGATTGAGCGCACGATCTCGAAGGCCGTGATTACCTACCATTACCTTTACAACCAACACTTGTGAATAGTCGCCAACATCGCTGGTATTACGGGAGTAACTATACGGGCCCCATAGGTCGGCGAACTCACTCATGAGTCGACTCACTCAGACTCAGATCGAGCCACGAGTCTGAGTTTGTGTGAGTCCGGGCGAGTAATATTTTGGTAAGTCCGAGTCCGAGTGAGTCCGCCTGAAAAAAAAATTTCGTGAGTGAGTCCGAGTGAGTTCGGCTCAGGATAATGTTAGTGAGTCTGAGTCCGAGTGAGTCCATAGCGAAAGATATATTTCTTGAGTGAGTCTGAGTGAGTTCCACTTTTTTTTGCCGACCTACCGTCCTATCTACTCATCTTCAGCATTACTATCAATCTTACCTAGATTCACGTTTATGCTCACGTTTATACTCACGTCTACTCCCACGTATCCCAGAGCAGTGTCATTCATACACCATGTCAATATGTATTGATCAGAGGAGCGAATTACGTTGGGGGGTGCCTTGACCTGCCCCCCCCCCCCCCCCGCTAACTCATCCAGGGAAGTTCCTGATAGACATATATTATGTTGTCATCTCTTTCAAGTGACCTTACTGCTGGCTAGCATTCATAACCTGTATTTAAAGGCCCTATATCAAAAGGGGCCAAGGAGAGC